>VZTH01013789.1:25579-131586 GCA_013397815.1 Aleadryas rufinucha | reverse complement strand
GTCCATCCACTGTCACCGGCACCTTCAGGTCCCTTTCTGCTGAGCAGCTCTCAAGCCACTCTTTCCCAGGCCTGCAGCATTCCACAGGTTTGATGGAGCTTTTCCTAAATCTGTCTTCTTAAGGAAAGGGAGCTGAGAAGAACCAAAGTGCCACCAAAGCTGCTCCATCATGAGAAGAGTCATCCCCAGCCACTATAACCGGGACATCACCATTGAATCATTCATTCCATCCCTCCTGAGATCAATCCTCTCCACCCAGCTGTAAAGGTAAAGGAGATAAAAGAAGATCTAAAAAGGACCCAGCTGTGCCCTCCAGCACATCTGGGCACCGTTGCTCCACCCCCACCTGCAGGAACAGCCCTTCCCTGCTCCACCTTCCTCCCAGACAGGGATGGAGAGGAAAGGAGCGGTGTGGGGATGTCCTTCCTTCCACCTTTGTGCCTCTGTCACTCCCTTTTCCCTGCACAGCTGCCTTCTTTTTATCTCCAGCCAAAACAAGTCCCATTTTCCTATTAATTCCTTAAAATTAAAGGGATTTTTCCTGATGGATCACCTATATTCCCCATCACCACCCTTACCCACTTTCATGGAGGGGGTCCCATTTATATGAAAGATCAGTTGGATCTTGAAGCTTTGTTTTCCCTTTTTCTGACTTCAGTTTATTTTTCAAATAGTCCCAGGCTTTGTTGTCCAAGTCCGCATCACCTGGGAGGTGCCCCAGGAGTTCCTGCACAGGAGGAGGAGGAGGCTGCATTAAAAGGAGACCTTGAAGGGCTGAATGTGTTAAAAACCAGTTTTAAAGCTTGAGCTGGCTGGGTTTAATCTCTGAGGCTTTTCTTTATGTTATAACCACAACATTTATAAAGAAAGGAGTGCAGATAGAGCAATTATTGTTAATAACAGGAACCCTTTACCCAGTGTGGTTTTCATTCGTGTTTTGGGTTGGTGTGGCCAGGTTTTGGGAGCAGGGAGGTCATGGGGTGGCTGCTGTGAGAAGCTGCCAGAAGCTTCTCCTGGGACCAAAGGAGCCAATTCCAGCAGCTCCAGGATGGACCCAGCTGGCCCAGCAGGGATGGAATTACCCTCCTAAATAACAGGGAATGCCAGGGGTGAGGCAGGAGCTGAAGGGCTGCCTAGAGCATGGCAGGGACAAGGCCCTCTCCACCCCAGAGAAAATCAAAAATAACTGGGTGCCAGGTACCCCCCAGTGCCTTGGCAGGGGCAGGAGGGTGACAAACAAGAGCCAAGGCATGAGGAGGGGATGTGGGTGGGTGACAGAAGGGTCTGGAGTTGAGGGATGAGGCTGAAGGACTGGGACAAGCACTGGGAGAAGCCTGGGAAGTGCATGGACAGAGTGGGAGCTGTGCACGGGAGATCAGGGGAGGAACTGAGTGGGGCACACATGGGCAGAGCAGCTCCTCTCCTCGAGCACATTCCCAAATCCCAGAGAAGACAAATGGGATTTGCTCATGGTTATTGGATAAATTTACAACACCCTGACATGGGGCAGAGCAAACAGCAGTGGTGGCAGCCTCTAACAGAGACAGATGACGAAGACATTTAATGAATGAGAAGGTGATGAAGTGTTCCTGACACAGCAACCCCCCCAGCCCGCAGCGCTGGCACTGATCTGTGTGACACCACTGTCACAGAGCCTGCAGCACATCAATCCCAGCCCCGCTCTAAGGGATGGAGGGCACTGCATTGGGCTCCAGACCATTCACAGGATCACAGAATCGTGGAATGGTTTGGGTTGGAAGGTGCCTGAAAGCTCCTCTCATTCCACACCCCAGCACAGACAGGGAAACCTCACTCTAGGCCAGGTTTGTTCACATCAGCCACTGAGATTATATGGTGAGATGTTGCAATTTTTGGTTGTTTGAATGGTGGAGAGAGAAACCTGAGCCAGGCTGAACTTCTGAGGGGGGAACACCAGATTTTCTGATCCATTCTCACTTCTGAGTGTTCAGCTCAATGCAGTGCTGCTGTTGAGACCCAGGAAAAAGCAGCAAAAAAGAATAACAGGTTCATGGCTTGGCTAAGTGTGGGGATTTAGGAATGGAGTGGATTTTCCTGGACTTCAGGGTTAAAGACAAACCACATTTGGTGCTCATATGGGGTTGCTATGGGCTCAACACCTCAAAATTAGACTCAACACCTCAAAACCAGGCTCAAAGAGAGGTGGAGCCCAGCAAGGGCGGAGCTCCACTGCAGTCATGTTCCAGATCCAGCACAAACCCAGGCTTACAGCCTGATTATTTGGGCCTGCAGAGATTTGATGGCAGGGCTGGGTCACACAGAAATTAAAGATTGAATCTAGGCCATGATAGGCTTAGAGGAGATGATCTTCAAGGCCTTTTCCAGGCTAATTGATTCTGTGATTCCATGGCAAGCCACACATTTGCCAAGGGGGTGCACGGGCCTTTGCTGGGGCTCAGGGCAGAGCTGGGGCAGTTTTAGAGCCGGGGCTGAAGGGTGGCTGGGTTAAGCCTGGCTCTGTGTGAGTTTGGGGTCTCTCACAGGTCTGAGGCTGGAGCTGCCAGGGCTGAGCTGTGCTGACCACAGAGGGATTTCAGGTGCCAAACTGGGCAGGTAAAGTTTTGCTGTGAATTAAGCCCTGCCTTAAACCCCATCCAGGCCCTGGCTTCCCCAAATCCTCCTCCCAGCCAAGCGCAGGGTCACTGCTCCCCAAAAAGGCAGCAGGGCTGGTTCCAAATCAGCCTCACTGGTTCAGGGAGTTTCTTTCATGGCTTGGATCTCATTCACAGCCTGATCCACATACAGCTGAGGGATAATTGGGCATTTGGAGCACTGGAAAGGGGAGGGAAGTGGTGGGAAGGGGAGGGGGGGCAGGAGAACATTTGGGACAAACTGTTGCTGCTGTCACTGCTGCCACAGCTTGCGTATCCTGGAGCTTGCTCAGGATTTCACACGGATCCTGTTGCTTTAGCCCTTTTTCCCTGGATGGAGGGAGACTCTGGGGAATTTCCAGCTCCCATTTTTAATGGCTGCATATCATCCCTCCTCCTCCTGCTGCTGCCAGTTCAGGAGAGTGCTGATAAGAGCTCTCTGCACGCTGATAAGAGCTGCTCTGCATGGGCTCATCCCAGGCATCACCTGCATCAGCTCTTCCAGGATTTCCAGCCTGTGTCCACGGACACAGCTGGCACATTCCCTGGTGAGAGCTGGAATTCAAACACTGTGTTTGCTGCTCCAGAGCAGGAAGGGAATCCCAGCCCAAAACAGCCTTCCCCTCCTTCTGTCCCCTCCCCACAGCCACCACCATGGGATAATGCAGCACTTTCCACAGGACTGTCCCCAGCAAGGACTCAGAACTCTCCCAGTGTCACCATTAACAGCAGGACAGCCTGTGCTGGGGGAGCAGAGCTGGGCCAGCAGGGAAGATGAAGCCAGGTCCCCCTCTCCCTCCCCACAGGGAGCCTGAGGCACCTCCTCATTTCCCACCAAAGCAGCAGCAGGGGCAGCAGCCCAGGGGACAGGGGGACGGGGCAGGGCTTGTCCTACAGCTGCTGTGGGGCTGCTGTGCCCAGTCCCACCGGCTTCATTCCCATTGGGAATTCGATGTGCTGCTGGCACTCCAGGACAGCTGCCAGGAGCCTGCTCTCACTGGGAGCAGCCCCAGTGCTCCTGTCCCGAGGGGAACTGGAGCCTTTGGAGAGGCAAATCCACCTCCACTGCTGGGCCGTGCAAACATCTCCCCCGTTATCAGATCCCTGGGTGGTGTCTGCAGTGTTCTCCAGGGGCCAGGAAGCACCAGAACTGGGACATTTTTGAGGGATCTGGGGGATTCCCTTGCTGAGGGCAGGGGGAACTCCAAGAGGGTCCTGATTTCCTATGGAGGGCACAGATCCTGAGCTGCTCCTGCTCAGAAAAGTCCCCTAGGCTGCTCCTGCCCTTTTGTTTCCTCCTGCTCCTGATTTTGTCCACTGGACCACATCAGTTTTATGGAGCTGGGAGCACTTCAGCTGGGCTGAGAGGGCCAGGATTGTTCAGCCTGGAGAAGGGAAGACTCCAGGGACCCCTCCTGGTGGCCAGGTTGGATGGGGCTTGGAGCTGGACAAGGGGAAGTTGGAACCAGATGAGCTTTAATAAGGTCTTTAACAACCCAAACCACTGGGAATTATGATCCTATGGCCTCCCAGGACTTAATGGGGGCTGATAAATATGAGGAAGAGCGATTTTTCCATGGTCAGAGAGTGATAGAACAAATGGGAATGGTTTTAAACTAAAAGATATTTAGATGAGATGTTAATAAGAGGGTGAGGGTGGGGAGGCCCTGGCCCAGGGTGCCCAGAGAAGCTGTGGCTGCCCCTGGATCCCTGGCAGTGTCCAAGGCCAGGTTGGATGGGGCTTGGAGCAGCCTGGGATAGTGGAAGGTGTCCCTGCCCATGGAATGGGATGAGCTTTTAGGACCCTTCCCACTGCCACTTCCTGTTTCAGGAATCCTTGAGCCTCGCTCACCCCACAGCTGCCCTGGCACCGTGTGCAGCACAGCTCTCTGACGAGGAGCTGCGGGGAAAACCAAAATCCTCCTTTATGATGCAGTTTCTGTGGGGCAGACCCTCAGACCCACCTGCACATTCCCCCACGAAGCTGGTGACAGTCCCAGTGCCACCAGCCAGCCCCTGTGACACACAAGACATCCCAGCAGCTGCTCCTTCCCCACTGCTGTGCCGGTGGCTCCTGCCGATCCAGCTCAGAGCACACAGATTGTTGCCCAGCCCTGTGATTTATTCAGCTGCCTGCTGCAGGCTCTGGCAGGGCTGTGCTGTCCCTGCTCAGGCTGAACACTCAATAAAACCTGTCCATAAACAGAGGCCAGAGGGGAACATGCTCTGACAATGGGAATAAACAAAAGCAGGGAAGCTTCGGGTGCAGGAGACAAAGAGAGGCAGAAACACGGCTCTGTCAGGGCAGGGGAGCCCTGCAGGGTCAGGATCCACTCAGGGTTTTTATTAATGGTGCAAATGATGGGCTGGAGATGTGCTTAAACCGCCAGCTTGAGCTTGAAGGAGCTCAGAGAGCAGGGCTGGAGTTCAAATCTGACCTCCCTAAATAAAGATTAACGTTGTGAAATGAGTAAGAGAAAATTCAGAAAGATAAATGGGGAGCAATGAGCTTGGGGAGAGAAAACTCCGCTGAAAAAGCAAAGGAAGAATAAGTGAGGAGGCGAGGCAGGTCTGGGCCAGGTGTGCTATTCCCGATGGGAAAATCCTCTGTCCCTGCAAGAGTTGGACCCCTGAACCCCAGCGTCAAAATTTGCAACTAGAAAATATCATCCCACTCCCTGGAACAGGGACAGGAGCCAGGGAGCAGCTGGAGCTGGGCCAGGGCAGGCTCAGGCTGGAGATCAGGAAAAGGTTCTTCCCCCAGAGGGTGCTGGGCACTGCCCAGGCTCCCCAGGGAATGGGCACGGCCCCGAGGCTGCCAGAGCTCCAGGAGCATTTGGACAGCGCTGCCAGGGATGCCCAGGGTGGGATTGTTGGGGTGTCTGTGCAGGGCCAGGGGTCTCCAGCTCAAGAGATTCCAGGATTCTGTGGTCTCCTGTTGGGGGGAGCACAGGCTGTGGTGACCCATCAGATATCCAAAGGAATGAGGATTTTCCCACTGGGCATTTTCCCATCTGAATGGGCCTGGCAATCCAGGGGGGGAAACTGAGCATCCCTTCTCTGCATCCCAACATCCTCTGAGCCAGGAACAGATCCAGAGCAGCAGGAGGGGAGGGAGGGGAGGAAATCACATGGGAATGTGCTGGAAAACTGTTGCTCCCCTGCTGCACTTTTCCAGGTGCTCTGAGCAGGGAGTGACTCGATGATCCCATCTGTGTCACCCTGGAAGATCTGGGATACCTTTGAGAAGACCACAGAACACTGTGGGGCAGGCACAGAGCATTTCCTGCTTCAGGGTGATCCCTACAAACTGCTCTTTCCAGTGCTCATTAACCAGGAAAACTGAGGAAATTGATTTGGAAGTTGGCTGATCAGAGGATGAAGATTTCCTACGTGGAATGAACATTTCAGTGAGCCCCAAAATGAAACAGGAGAGAATTCCCAGCAGAGCAGGGACAGCCTCTCTCTCCACCTGCCTCTCCCTGGGATTTTCCAATCCATCATGTCCAAGAAGGGCTAAAATTCCAGCAGGTATTCCTTGAATGATGAGCAATGAGGAAAGAATGCGTTCTGGATAAGGAACAGTGAGAGTTTGGGGTGGCTTTTTTTTTAATCCAGCCAGGTTTGGAAGGCTATTGCTCCCTATAAATCCACAGGAGAAATCTCCAAGGAGTGAAAGAGGCATTTAAGCTAAAAGCAATATTATCACAAGGATAGGTGGCTATAAAGTGACCAGAGATAAATTCAGGGTGGAAATTGGAAGAAGNAGGAAAGGAAAGGAAAGGAAAGGAAAGGAAAGGAAAGGAAAGGAAAGGAAAGGAAAGGAACTGAGACAGTTTTGAGTTAGAACTTGGGATAAATGTGGAGGGAATTAGGGAATGCAGGATCTGAGAGAGCCAGGGGCTGGAGGTGATGACACTGAAGGCCCTTTTTGTATGAGCAGAAGGGGATTTCTGGATTCAATCCAAGTTCCACTCTTCAGCAGAGCTGCATGGAACCTCAGAGGAGAGGGACACTCCAGTTGCAGAGCCCAAATCCAGGAGCACAGGGAGCTGAGGAGACAGACTGGGTGAAGGCAATTGCCAACATTTCCAGCTGTACCAGGAGTTCTTGCCTTGAATTAGGAAGAAAGGATGTGGACAGACAGCAGTGCTCTTTGCAGACATCACTGCAGCCCCGAATTCCCAAAGAACCCTTGGAGTGCAAGCTGGGAGAGCAGCCCCTCCCCAGGGACAGCAGGAGGGGGCTCTGAGGATGGAAATCTCCCAAGCAGGAGCAGGATGAGGAGGGAAGTGCTCTCCTGGGGCAGTGAAATATACCCGGCCTTGCTGGAGAGTTGAACTCGAGTTCTTTGGTGTTTCTGACACAGTTTGGGGCACTCACACAGCCAGGGGAGGTTGAGCCAGGGCCGCAAAACTGAGGCACAACCCCGGCTCCCACCTCCCACATTCCAGGAACATTCCTGTTGCCATGGCAACGGCGGGATCGCTGCTTCCCACGGCTGGATGGGCACGGCCAGAGATGTTTGAAGTGCTCAGTGATATCAATTATCACCCATCACATAATGAACCCTTCCAAGAAACCCCAGGCTGGGCTTTACAGAGCCCAGACAGTTTTCATTTTTCCATTTGCTGCTCTGTCACAGGGGAGTGGAATTAATTTATGGAGTAAACCACCCTCGAGTGGTGTCCCTAAAGCTTGGGAGTGACTTTAATCCTCAATGGAAGCACTTGGAAAAATCTGCTTTGGAAGGAGCGGTTTTGAGTCACTTCAAGGCAGCCACGACATGGGACCTGGGTGCTGCTGGCTCCTCATTTGTTTTCCAGATCCAGGAAGGAAAAGCAGCCCCTCTCCACTTGGATTTTTTCTTTACTGGAAGAAAAACAACAACAAAACACCAAGAAGGAAGAGTAAGAGGGCTGAGTACTGAACAGAGAAATGAGAGCTGTGTGTTTTGTGTCCTCGGCAAAGAGGATCCACAACGAGGAGAAAATGGCTCTGGGCTCAGCAGGAGGACAAAGGGAAGGATTGGGAGAGCTGGGAAAAGGAAAACGACGGCAGTTTGGGATGATGGAATGATGCAGAAAAGGCTCATTAAAAATTCTGTTTCAAATGGATGTTAAAGGGAACTCAGGGGTTTGTCTAAACCCATTTTTCTGTGCATGGAATGAGCTGATGCACCATGGAAGTGTGATCCTGGCGGAGCTCCCCACTCAAATACTGTGGGAATGCTGATCCCAGAGCTGGAGCTGCTCCTGCCTGTCCTGCCCTGTGCCTGGAAACCCCGGGAATGCCAGGATGGGCTCCTGCTCCTCTCCACTTGGGAGGTTGATGCCTCCAGGACCATGAAGCCATAGCCTGAAGCTCATTCCAACAGCGGCATTTTAGGATACAAAGCCCAAAAAAAATGGTTTAGATTTTCCTCAAAAGAAATTCCCATTTGCAGTTGAATTTATCTGGAGATTTTCCCTTTTTGTTGTGTTTTTTTTAATGGGAAGAGACTTCTTTTGTAGCTGCTCAAATAATCATCGTGGTGCCTGCCCGCCACATCCTGTCAGAGCTGTTCGACCACCCCGGAATTATTGATTCTGGCAAAGCCTCGGAACCACAGACACGACAAATTCCCAGATAAATCTCAGCAGCCCTGTGAATGACAGACATCTAATGGACTTCCAGAGCAAGTTCAGCTTCAAGGGGCAGCATTTCAGCTCCTCAGATGTTTGACAGGCGCACTCAGCTAAACTGGGAATGATAACAAGTATTCCAAGGCACTTGGAACAAACATCCCTGTTCCATGTTCTCCTTCCCCACTGCTCCTCCTGAAAAATGGCTTCTTAATGGATTTTTCTATAATAAACTTAACGTCTCCAGATTTTATTTCCCACTCAAGGTCTAAATCATCTTTGCCATAAATGTAAAACAACTCAGCCAATGCTTTGGTGGGGCAGGTTTACAATATATCATTCCAAGAATAATTTAGAAACCTGGGAAGTTTTTCTTCCCTATAAATTCGCTCAGCTCATTACTGAGATAGGCTGCGAAATGAGTGGATTCCCACAGGAAAATGGGAGCAATGGAAATCTGAGAGCCAGGGGTTGGTTTTGATTGCTTTGCTACGCTCCAAAATGATGTTCCTTGTAAGCAGGGGGTGGATGATCCATACTGGATCACACAGGAGGGATCCGGAGTGGCTCTGGATTAGCCAGGATGTGGTGAAACAGCTCAGAGGGTGAGGGTGAGGGACCCTCTGAGCATTCATCTTGTCCCCCTTCCGTCACCCACCCCAGCATGGGGAAGGAAAATGTCAGCAGCTCCACAAGTGCTGGAGCAGGGCTGGGAAATCCATGGATAACAGCTCCACCTCCTCTGATCCATTGCTCCTGGGTTAGGTGGTGCTTGTGGGGCTCTCAGAAAAGAGTCTGAGATACACAAGCACAGCAAACAGGGAATCCCACCTGGAGAATCCCAACTCAGCTTCCTGGGAAGACTTCAGGACAGAGCCAAGACTGCCTGGATGGGAATCCTGCACCAGGGGAACTTCAGGAAAAATTTCTTCATGGAAAGAGTGGTCAGGCATTGGCACAGGCTGCCCAGGGCAGGGCTGGTGTCACCATCCCTGGAAGTGTTTAAAAATGTGGCATTTGGGGACATGGTTTAGTGGGAATGGTGGGATTGATCCAAGGTTGATTGATGATCTTGGGAGTCTTTTCCAATCTGGATGATTCCAGGAACTCAGGAGGAAATTGAGCTGTTCTGAGCAGGGAGAACATTCTGCTTTCCTCTCCCTCTCCAGGTCACTCCTGGGATAAGCCAGACTGCAGGAATGGAAGGAGAATCACCATGGGTTTGGTTACCATTTGGATTTAGCTGCTCCTGAGGTCACCTCAGAGAGGCACTGCCAGGGTGAGGTTTATGCTCCCAAGCCTGACAAGGAGAACATGGATGGATCCTGGGCAAGATTCCACCAGATTGTCCTCAAAAGCCATTCCCTCAAAAGTCAAAAAGGAGGAATTCTTGCAGGTCAGACCTCTCCTACCACATTTTTGGGCTCATATTTTAGTTTCGGGAGGGTGCTGCAGACACACATCCCTTTGGGGTGTGTGGGGTGACACAAGCGACAAAGACCTTCCCAGCCATGAGCACACCCCACAAAGCCACCCACAACCAGACCCTGCATGGGCTCCATGGCCGTAGCCTAATGCAGAGGGGGTTTAAACCAAAGATCCAGACCTGACTCTAAGAACTGATCCCTTCAAATGCTCCTGGTTCTGGATACAGGGGTCAGTAGAATTTCTCATGCCAAGGCAGAGCCCAGCAACCACTTCCCAACAATGCTCTGCATGAAGAGTAAATCCACCTCTGGTAAACTTCCCAGCTTTCCATGAAGAATTCCTGCAAAAGCAAGGAATTCCTTTAGCTAATTCCTCAGAAGAGACTTTAAGAAATGGATCATTTCACACTATTGGAATTACAACAAAAATCCCAACAATCCTGGCCTCTGCCAGGGAAACTCCAACCCCAAAGCTGAGGATCTCTGCAATCCTGGTGAGCAAACCAGGTACAAGCACCTCTCATCCCGAAGACTTTCCCACCACAGCTGTGCTCTGCTCTGAGCTGGGCTTTGTGGCCACAAAAAGGCTAAAACAGGCCCTAAACAGGCCCCAAACAGGGCCTAAACTGGGCCTAAACAGGCCCCAAACAGGCCCCAAACAGGGCCTAAACAGAAGTTAAGTTGTGAACAAAGGGGTGAACAAGGTGTCCTAAACCCCACGAGTGTCCAGCAGAAACACAGAATTTAGGATTAATGTTCCATAGATACAACACAGGGAAATGCACTTGGAATGCAATGATAAAATCTGCATCCTGAAATAGCAATAAATCACCTGGCCAAGGCCTTTCACTTCCAGCCCCAGAATTACTCCCACTCTGTCAAACAACTCCTTTCATCAAGAGCTCCATCTTCAGATAATTTATGGGCCCTCCTTCCTCATCTGCTTTCCCTCATCTCCATAGAGACAAATGGATTTAGGACAGCATGAGAGAATTTCACTCCATGGATTGTTAGAAATCTTCTAATTTCCAGCCTTGCTCCACTCAGGGCTGGTTTATATCTATTTGATCTATTTCCATGTTATCCCCTAATAGCTTTTCCACACTGGATATTATCCCCCAGATGTGTTTCTATTAAGAGCCATCACCCAGCCCCTCCAAGTCATTTTGCACTGTTGACAAAGCAAAGCTTTCCAAGTGTGTTTTCCCAAGGCAGGTGCTCCAAGCTCCCTGATCCATCATTCCTCTTTCCTCATGCAACTTAAAACTCATTCTTAGGCCAAATCCATTAGGTGGATAATCTGATTCTTCATATGAAAAAAAAACTGAAGAAAATCAAAACATTGTTGTCGTCTCAGAAGGGAATATTTATTATAATATTTATCCAAAATCCTTTTTTTCATCATTTATTTTCTTTTCAATTCTCTCGAAAAAGTTTAAAACCCCCTAAAATTGGAATTCAACATTTTCTTTTATCAAGACAGAATAGTCTGCTGGATCCAATTTTTTTTTTCCAGTATGGGGAATGAAAAAAAAAATCATTTCCATTTCACTTTGTGGAATCACAGAGATGGGAATTAAATGAGAAATGAGTTCTGGACCCTTAAAGCAGAAGAAGTGGGAGATGCTCCTCCCGAAGTTCCTGGAGGCAGGAGGGCAGCTGGCACTGCCATTCCAGTGGTGGGATGGGACTGGGACCAGCACAGGCTTGTTGACATCTCTTGGGAGCTGGGAAATCCAGACTTTTCCTATTTACAAAAATCTGTGACAGATTTCGCAGCAAACTCAATTTTTGCCAACACATGACTCGATTCCTCCTGCTGGGTTTAGATTCCCTTGCAAGAGCCTTATTCCATTTCCCAGGAAATAATTTCTCTTCCTCACTCCTGGTGCTCCCTGCACCAGTCCAGAGGCAGATGGAGCTAGGGCCTTGTGCTCCCAGTGTCCATAACCCCCCTGCTCCCAGGGCTTGGATCTGGGGGCTTTTCCCAGCGGTGCCCACACCCAGCACTGTCCCCACAGCTGGGGGGACCCCAATCCCTGCCCAGGGTGGGGAACTCTGGCTCATGGAGGGCTGGGATCAGCTGAGATTGGAATTCTCTGCCTGGGCACAGCTCTAGCCCCTGGATCTGGGAGCACAATCCCCTGGACACCCATGCTGGCAAGGCCAGGCTGTGGAAATTACCCCCAGAAAACGTTTCCATTTCTTTATCAGTTCTGCTCCTTCAGGAATCCCCTTTGCGCACATTTCTGCTCAGAAGGATCCCAGTCCTGAGCAGGGTTTTCCAGCTGGATCCTGGCAAGATCCCTGCTGTCTCCCAGCTGTTTCTGCCTCTCACCTGCACCCCAGACTGGTCTTATCCCTCCCTTTTCCATCTACCCACAAACTCTCACTGTTACTTTTAAAGCTTCCCAAGCTGTTTCTTTGCTGTTCTCCTGCAAACACCCCCATTCCCATGGAACAGCCTCAAAATCTTGGCATTTTTCCTCCCTGTTCCCGCATTTCTCTCTTTCAGTCTTCATCTTTAGGGGTATTTTCAACACTTATCAATTTAAAATGAATCCCTGCTCCAGTCCTTTCAGTGGAGAACTATTGAGAGATGTGTTCATCAATCCTTAGGCAGATAAAAGAATGCTTTTTTCCAGCACTACAATCCACAGGCAAAGGGAACAATGGGAAGCTAATGTGGAGTCTCCCAGCATGTCCCGCTCTCCATTATCCCAGTGGAGAAAAAAATCAGAGCTTTTGAGCAGGGATTCATGAGATCAGATGTCAGCAATCACTTTAATTGGACTTAATTGCACTGTGCTGGAAGTGTTGGCTCCACGGGAGCCTCCATTGAGGCTCAGAGGGAAGCATGCAGGTGGAACAGAACAGCTCCAGGTGACCTGACCCAGATTCCCTGGATTGGACTGGGGGCCACAAATGGAGCTGGAGGCCAGGCCAGCAGATCCCTCACCCCCAGCAATGGGCAAAGAAACTGGAAAAATGAGGGACCAGTAAATTCCTGCCTTTAGGAAAGGACTTCCTGTTGCAGTCAAGGACACACAGGGGTTGTTGATGGACTGGCGTCTCCTTCATGGAAACATTTTGTGGATCTTCTCTCTGAAAAGGAGACTCATTTCTCCCCAATTTGATGTCCCCACCCAATAAAGGATGCTGGCTGTGCACGAGGCCCTGTGCTGGCTGGCAAAGGGAGGCAAGGACAGAGCAGGCAGGAATTGGTCTTTGGAAGCATCAGAATGTGGTTTTGGAGGACAGGGTTGGGCAGGAGGTTTAGGGAAGCTCAGGGAGTGTTCTTCCCTTTCCACCATCCCTTTTCACGTCCTTCTGGTACGTCCTGGAGCAGGGCATGTCCTTCAGCTGCAGGGTGGAGGGTGAGGCTGAGATTGGAAAGATGGGGATCCTTTCCCTGTGGGAATCCTTTCCCTGTAGCTCCAGAAATTCCTTCTGCACAATTCTCCCTCCCCTTCCTCTGGGACGGCAATTCTGCCTCCCAGGAATGTCAAGGTGACCACCTAAAGCTCACCTGGCTTGTGCCTTGATCCCTTTGGACACTGGGAATCCCAGGTCCTTCACAAAGCCCATGGGGAAGCTTCAGGAATTTTGCAGACCAGCTCTGCACAAAGTGACTCATCCAGGCTGGGCAGATCAGCCCATGGGTTTCTTTTTTATCCTGTTTTTTTCACCATCTCCTCCTCTTCAATCCCCAAAATAAAAAGCTTCCTCAAGGGTAACTTGAGTGAAATCCTCAGGGTGTTCCTCATGCTCTGCCCTTTCCTCATCTCCTCCAGGTTCCCTCCAGGAGCAAGTTCCCACTAAAGTCCTGCTCTGATGAGATCTCGTTCTGGCTTCAGGCATCCTGCTGCAAATCCTAGGAAAACATTTCTTCTCCTGAAGGGGAGCCTTGGTCCCAGAGCTCTGTTGGTGGAGCAACAAGGATTTTCCCAATTTCTCAGGGAAACAGCCTGGAGGAGGTTCAAGTTGGATATCAGGGGAAAATTCTTCACTGAAAGAGTGATTAAGCCCTGGATCAGGCTGGGGTGGGATCCCCATCCCTGGAATTGTTTGGGAAAGGAGCAGACGAGGCACTTCACTGTGTGGTTGAGTGGATACAGGGATATTCGGTAAAAGGTTGGATTGATGACCTTGGAATTCTTTTCCAGCCATAATGACTCTGTGATTCCATGTCTGGTGCACCTTCCTGTGATGCTCGTGGATCTTCTGTCCAGCTCTTCACTCGCAGGGGAAGCGATTTCCCAAGTTACCATGGGGATGAGAGCAATGGAAAAGAACTCGGAGCAGATGGATGCATCCCAAGTGAGCTCCTGTTGGCTCTCCCAGAACAAAGGGAATATAAAGATGCACAGGCTTGGAACAAAACTATGGAAATTATTGCTATAAACACTGATATCCCAGGGATGAGAGTGAGGGTGTGAGGGAGGCCAAGGAGCAAAGGGAAAGAGGAGTTTCCAGCTGGGAAATGAGGAAAAAATGAAGCTTTTCAGGATCCATGAAGAACAAAAGGGTTTAATCCTGAAAATGCCTTTGGGATTTTTTCCAGAGACATTGGCTGCTTTAATTAAAGTGATTGATTCACTCCAGAAATATGTCAGAAGTTGCCTTTCCCTGGTAAAATTCTTCCTAATGGGAGAATATCACTTATGTCCTGAGGCTAATTAGTGTCAGGAATGAGTGATCCCTGGGCCTGATGGGGTCCTCCTGCAAGGAGAAGCTTTACCCAGATTTTCTGGGATATTTTTCCCTGTGAGGGTGGGGAGGCCCTGGCCCAGGGTGCCCAGAGAAGCTGTGGCTGCCCCTGGATCCCTGGCAGTGTCCAAGATCAGGTTGGACAGGGCTTGGAGCAGCCTGGGACAGTGGAAGGTGTCCCTGCCCATGGCAGGCGTGGGATGAGATGGGTTTTAATGTCCCTTCCCACGCAACCCATTCCATGATTCCATGATTGGATCTCCTCCATCAGAGCTGCTCATGAATTTGGGAACATCTTTTCTAGGAACAAGGCCTTGAGATGAGGACACATGGCCGGGATGCAGCAGGAGGGATCCTTGGGCAATTTGGGACTTATCCATCATGGAAAACACTGTAAGAACATGCATGTTTATGCCCAAAATAAGCTGCAATCCCCATTTCCCCCTCCTTGGTGTGTTTAGCAGTGGCAGAGTGAGGCTCTTTTCCCATTTCCCAGGAGAGCCGTGGTCCTGGGGACACCCTGGATTGTGGGAATGTGCAGCTGCTGGTGGTTGGGGCTGGCAGTGGGACCCAGAAGCAACACTGAGGGGTCTCTCTGGATTATGGGATTTCATAACAGGACCCAACCCTCCCCCTACACCAATGAGATGCCTTTGGATGAGCCAGGGGAATCATGGAATATGTGGGAGTGTCACAATTTGGGATCTCAGGGGGACAAGCATTCCTTGGCAATCACCTGCCAGCCTCTTTTTTTGCAGAGAACCAGGAACTTTTCCTCCAAGGATCTCTATATTCCGACATGAGGCTGTGTGTGTGAGAAGGAAACACAATAATTTTTTGGGAAGCAAAGTTACCCTTTGGAAAGCCCCATGGAGTGGCCCCTGGGATAATTCAGGCAGGCAGGGATGGGTTTAGCTGGGATCAATGCCAGGTGAGTTGTGACAGTGTCATTACCCCTCGTGCTCCATCCCCAGCTGCCTCTCTCCCAATCCCAAACCGCCCAAAGATTCCCTGTGGAGCAGGGGCTGTGTCTGCCCATGGATTTATCCAGCGCAACATAGGCCATGATCCCAACTAAACCTGCTAAGGACAGAGCAAATTATGTAGCAGCCGAGCCTGAAATTCCCATTTTAGCATCATCATTGCTCCATGCTTTGCTGGGAAATCACGTGTTCCCTCTTTTTGTGGAATATTTCAATCCTTGATGATGCGCAGAGCTGCTGGTTGTTATCGCCAGTGTAACACATCCTAAATCAGTGTCATAATCCAGGGATCTTAACAACGAGAAAATCATGGAGTTGTTAGGAGGCAGGAAAGTAGGGAATGACTCGAGAAAATCATGGAGTTGTTAGGAGGTGGGAAAGTAGGGAATGACTCGTGACTGGAAGAGTGGTGTGTGAAGTGCCGATGTCTGCACATCTGTATCCGTTACAGCAAACATCATCCACTAAAACATTCCCAGGAAAACACAGGGAAGCCCTAAAGGTTCAAGAGCCACATCCTGAAGTGAGATGCAAAGTTTGGAATTGTTAATGATCATTCTGTTTAATGATAGGGAATAGCACAGGGAGGTTGCACATTGTTCCCACAGGGAATTGGTGTTCCTGAGAATGCTGTGGTGCCAAAGCCCTATGAGGGGGAACTTGAGGAACTGCTGGGCTTGGGAAGCTCTGGAATACATTTAGGAAAGTGTTTGGAAAAAGTGGGAGTCAGGGTGGGTTTGTGAGGAGTAAATAATTCCAGACAAACATGATTCCTTCCTTCTGGGGCTGGCGAGAGAGGGGCAAATAAATCCCATAAATCTGGGAGCGTTTTCCATGTGGCTTGGCTGGAGGCGGTTTCTCAGGATGAATTATCACGGTGCCTTTTAATCCCGGCCTGGAGCTGAGCTTTGCAGGGTCTGTTCCTCGCAGAGCCTGTGTGAGGGTGGAGACTGGGGATGGGTATCCCAAAAAATGCCAGATCCACATCAGTTTCCCACATCCTCTGCTTGACCACTGCATGTCCCGAGCCCCTGCTGGCACCACCTGTGACACCTGACAGGTGTCACAGCACTGGGACAGTTGTCACTCCAGGTCAGAGCCAGCTGCAGGATTTATTCAGCCAGATTTGGGTGCTGCCCTCAGGCTGGTGACTGCTCACCTCCTGGCTCTGTCACTAGGACAGAGCTGTCACTCACAGCCTTCAGAGGACATGAGGAGCAAATCATGGTGGGAAGCTGTGCCGTGCTGCCATCAGGATTTCATGGACACCCAGCATTGTCCCAGTCCTGTTGGGAAGGGGTCTGGCCCACAGGTGACCTGAAAATCCCACTGAATCCTTTCATTTAATGCCACCCCCTGCCATGGGCAGGGATACCTTCCACTGTCCCAGGCTGCTCCAAGTCCTATCCAGCCTGGCCTTGGACACTGCCAGGGATCCAGGGGCAGCCACAGCTTCTCTGGGCACCCGGTGCCAGGCCTCCCCACCTTCCCAGGGAACAATTCCTTCCCAACCTCCCCTCTATCCCTGCCCTCTGGCAGTGGGAACCCATTCCCCCTTATCCTGGCACTGATTGCCCAGGTAAAAATTCCAGGGTGTTGTTCCAGGACAGCTGTGGTTCACATCGAGTGACTTCGTATTCCTGGGGCATGAAGGAGCCTTTGGAATCAGCCCCCACCAGGAGCTCTGGGCCAGATTCTCCCAATCCTGATGACACAGATGGATTTTCCTTCCCAATGGGAAGAAAGGACTCATTAAAATGAGAACAGGACAAGCCAAAGCTGCTGAGCTAATGAGAGAAATGAACGAATGATTCCCTTTCCTTAGGGAAGGATGACAGGAATGTTCATGGAGTCATGGAATCATAGAATGATGGAATGGTTTGGGTGGAAAGGACCTTAAAGCTCATCCAGTGCCACCCCCTTCCATGGTGGAACTATCCCAGGTTGCTCCAAGCCCCGTCCATCCTGGCCTTGGACACTTCCAGGGATGGGGCAGCCACAGGGAAATGTGCTGAGCTTGAATGACGATACCAAAACCTTCGTGGGTTTTCACACTGACTCATCCCAATGCCAAGAGACACCTCCCTCTCAAAAAAAAAAAAAGGTATTTCAATCCATTCTCTGTGGTTTTGAAAGGAAAATAAAATCAGGTAAAATTCTACGGAATGTAACAGATTTGATTCTGTTATTCCGGAAGACACTGCCAGCCATACATTTTGTCCCACTCCATTACTGCTCTGTCAGGGAATCATAGAAATGAATAGGATTCAAATGAAGGCCCTATAAAGTGAGATAAAGGCGGGATGCAGCTCACATGGGGAAATGTGGGATTTCGAGACAGTTTGAGACAGCTGAGAATCAAATGTATTCCCAGAAAATATTCTCTCCGGGGAAGAAAGAGGGAGAGAAGTGAAAATTGTTGCTTCAGTGCCACCCACAGAAAGCTGGAGATTATTTTAGGGAAGAGCTTGCACAAGCTGCTCCTTGGGAATCTGCAGGATGGAAGAAATCCCAAATAACTTCTCTGCTGAGGACTATGCTTATTCTGTCCGTTGTATGGCATATCCTTCAAATCCCTGCACAGGTGGAAATTGTGGAATCCTGGAATGGTTTGGGTGGGAAAGGACCTTAAAACCCATCCAGTCTCACCCCCTGCCATGGGCAGGGCCACCTTCCACTGTCCCAGGCTGCTCCAAGCCCCAATGTCCAGCCTGGCCTTGGCCACTGCCAGGGATCCAGGGGCAGCCACAGCTGCTCTGGGCACCCTGTGCCAGGGCCTCCTCACCCTCCCAGGGAACAATTCCTTCCCAATATCCCATCCATCCCTCCCCTCTGGCAGTGGGAAGCCATTCCCTGTGTCCTGTCCCTCTATCCCTTGTCCCAAGTCCCTCTCCCGCTCTCCTGGAGCCCCTTCAGGCCCTGGAAGGGGCTCTGAGGTCTCCCTGGAGCCGTCTCCTCTCCATGCTGAACAATTCCAGCTGAAACACACATTCCAAAAATTATTTCAGGAAAACTGAGACACCAAGGCCCCGTTTATCCAGATGTTTTCATCTTCAAAAGAAATCACAACCTCATTAACGAGAGCCTGAAATGTGTGAGACAGAAAACGCTGCTGTTCTGCATCCCTGAATCTGGAAAAAGCGGGAGCTATGGCTGGAGCAGGGATCTGCCTGTGTCAGGAATGTGCCCTGGAGCATTTCTGACTCAGGAATGTGCCCACAGGAACCAGGAGTTCCACTTGTGGTGCCTTTTGGCTGTGGAGAGGTCTCTTTGGACAGGTGACCCGCTCTTCCCATGGCTTTTCCCATGGCTCTTCCCTTGGCTCTCCCCCCGTGTCCAGTGGGAGTGGAGTGGGAACTCCGGGATGCTCTGGGTGAGCCCCATCAGCACACGGAGCTGCTCCAACACTCTGCAATTCGGGATATAATTCCAGGCAGAGTGGAGAGGAGCCTGTGCTGAGAGCTCTCATTTTCCATGACTCCTCCCCATCCAACCCCTCCAAACAGCAGGGATTTGTTGTCCAACATTTTCTTTCCCAGGGCTGAGTGGGCTCCATGTGATCCCATGGGAATGAGAGCCTGTTCTTCCCACCTTGAGATGAGACAGCTTCTCTGGAAACACTTTTTCCTTGTTTAATTTGCATCTTGTCACTGGAAAGCTGCCTCTCCACTAGAGTTTGGTTTTCATTGGGGATTTCTTGGGTGGCTGCAGGAATTCTGCAGTCCAAGAGCTTCCTGTGGCCTCTGGGGTCTTGGAAAGCTTCTGGGTCAGACGAGACGTGAGCTGATTCCCAGTCTCATCCCGAGGATTTTCATCTGGTTTCTAAATATTCCAGCATTCTCCTCTCATTTAAATTCCTCCCAGTTTGAAGGGTGTGGAATCAGCATAAAGAGCAAAAGGGGAAAAGGAAAAACAAGGAGAAGATGTGGAAAGAGCTTCCCAAGGGACTGGGCAGTGACAAGGTCCTGGAGCTGCCAGTGCCTCTGGATATATCCCGAGTATCCCAGAGTGTCCAGCTCTGCTGAGGGTCACTGACACCATCACCAAGGAGTTTCCCTGGATCATCCCACCCTGGGTGACCTCAGCCATGGCTCTGGGAGTGATGGGGCTGAAGGCTGGGACACTTCTCCCTTAGATTGGGAATCTTTGCCCTGGGAGTGAGCTCTGAACCCACCACAGCCATCCCTGTCAGTCCTTTCCCAGAAGTTCTTTTCCATCTCCCAGAGATCTTCTGGCAGCTTTGGTGATCCATGTGGGCACCAGCCCAGGAATGTCACTTCCAACAACACTTTCCCAGTGACATTCCTGGGCTGAAAATCAAGGGAAGGAGGAGAACCCTCAGAACTGATCCTGGTGCAGTTGGAAGTGGGGATGGCTGGGCTGCCTTGGAATGAGGGGGCATGGAAGGGCTGGAGCATGGAATACTGGAATAACCAGGATGATGGGAAGGTATCCATCACTTTGCTGGCTCTGAAGCACCTAGAGGACATCAGGGATGCTGCCACTTAATAAAAACAGGAATTTTGGCACCTGGAATTCCATTATGACCAAACTAACTGGGAAACTTTTCCTGGGAAAATCCCTGTCTAATTCCAGTGCATTCAGGAAGCTCTGCCCAAGCTGAAGTTCTGGATAATCTCATCCTTCTGCCTCTCTAATGTTTTCCATAAATTCAGCATTAAGGATTAGAAAGGGAATTTTTTCCTGGAGAGTCAAGAAAGAAGAGACCGGCAAGGTTTTCCTGGAAAGGAGCAGGGTGGGCGTGACTGGGGAGGAAAAGATGGGGCCAAAGGCAGCAATGGAAGGGTTAAACCTCACCTAGGATTAAACCTGCACCCAGGGCTAAACCTACACCAAGGGTTAAACCTGCATCTGAGGCTAAACCATCACCCAGGGCTAAACTTTCATCCAGGACTAAACCTGCACCAAGGGCTAAACCTGCAGCCAGGGTTAAACATGCACCCAGGACTAAACCTGTACCCAGGATTAAACCTGCATCCAGGGTTAAACCTGCTCCGAGGGTTAAACCCACCCCCGGGCTAAACCTGCACCCAGGGCTAGACCTGCACCCAGGGCTAAATATGAACCCAGGGTTAAACCTGCATCCAGGACTAAACCTGCACCAAGGGCTGAACCTCACCCAGGGCTGGACCTGCACCCAGGGCTAAACATGCACCCAGGGTTAAACCTGCACCAAGGGTTAAACCCGCCCATGGGCTAAACCTGCACCCAGGGCTAAATCTGAACCCAGGGTTAAACCTCCACTCAGGCCTAAACCATCACCCAGGGCTAGACCTGCATCCAGGACTAAACCTGCACCAAGGACTAAACCTGCACCAAGGCCTAAACCTGTACCCAGGGTTAAACCAGACCTTGGGCTAAACCAATCCCCAGGGCTAGACCTGCACCCAGATTTAAACGTGACCCTGGGCTTTGCTGAAGTGCTTTAAGCCAGTGTTTGCCAAGCCCTCAGGCTCAGCCTTTCCTGTGCTATTCCCAAACATTTCCAGCAGTTTGTGTTTGCTGGGATATTTTAGGAGGGGCCCTTTGCTTTTTTCATTCCTGAATTGGCCAAATATTTGCATTTCATTATCCCTCATTTGCATTCCAGGTGTTGCTGGGGGTAATTTCCTCTCCTCTCTTCCACCCCTGGAAAACATTCCATGTTTTATCCTTGGAAATTGGGGTCGATCCTATGGGGCAGGTGTGGCTCTCCATAAAAAACAGCTGCAAACCAAAGGAATTTGGGAGAGGGAGTTCAGAGGTGAGAAATGCTCCAGGGATGAGGGCCAGGAAGTAGGGCAGGGGTCTTAAAGTGAACTGGATAAGGGAATTTTTTGGGAAAAAATAACATAAGGAAATAATAATTCCAGAGGATTTGTGCGAGTAGCACAAGGAAAATTTATGGAGTGTATCAAGTCAAACCACCCCAGTGCAGGGGAGCTGCTCCATGAAAAGAGGGTGGAAACTGGGTCAACTTGGGGAAAAAATACCCCACAGAAAAAACAGGAACATTTCCAGGTGTAAAAAGCAAGAGAAGGGCAGGAGAAGGGAAACAACCAGCAGGGACACAAGGAGTGCTGAGAAATCCTTCTGTAGGCCCCTGAAACAGGAAAAATCCATCTGCTACTCCTTGGGCAGGGAAAATTCCCAAGGGAAGGCACAAAGGGAAATGTTTGCCACCTTCCCTCTGCCTTTGCAGGGCTGGAATGCTCGGGACAGAGAGGCCAAGCTGTGGGAATGGGGCTGGAACAGGGAAAAGCAGGGAAGAGTTCCAGGAATTTCTGATTCTCACATGCTCTGAACCTGCCACAGTTCAGCCCTGAGTGTTCCAGGCAGGTCTGAGCTGCTCATTGCTGTCTCCAAGAGCACCTGGAGAAGGAGGAGGGAGGCTTCTGGATTCTATTTCCAGTTCTGGAGGCTTGGAGAAGACTAAGAAGCCTTGGGAGGAGGGATATCCATGGGATAGGAGGGAATTCAGCCTGGAAGGGATCTCAGGGGGTCCCTAATCCTGTCTCGGTTTCAAAACACAGTGAGCCACAAGATCAGGACAGTTTGGGCAGGGTTTTATCCAGTTTGGGCAGGGTTTTATCCAGTTTGGGCAGGGCTTTATCCAGTTTGGGCAGGACTTCAGCCAGTTTGGGCTTGGCTTTAGCCAGTTTGGGCTTGGCTTTAGCCAGTTTGAGCTTGGGAATCCCCAAGGATGGAGCCTCCCAGGCTGCTACAGTGGCAGGATCAGAGACCCAGGGATCAGCTGTGATGATGCCGAGAGGTCTCGTTGTTACCTGGTACCTTTGGGGGCTCCCCCCTGGCCTAATCTCTAATTTGCAGGTGAATATTTTGGGGTCTCACATTTGAATTTCGGGGCCTCGATTTTGGAATTTGCTGCTCCTGGGTCCGAATCATGGAATGGTTTGGGGTTATTTTTTAGGGACCGTATTGGATTAGGATCGCACGAAGGCAAACCCTTTCCCAGGGGGATTTTCCAGGGGTATTTTGCAGGGTGCAGCCTCCATCCCTCATAGAGGTGGCTGTTCCAATCTGAATTAATCAGCACTTTTCTGCACTAAAACTCCAACCCCGAGTCCTGCATCCATTGCATTTCTCTTGGAAAGAGATTAAAACACAGGAGGAAAAACTGCAGCTTTCCCTCTATCCAAAAAACCAGACAAGCTGGGGGTTATTCCTTTATTTTGAAAGCTTTGTAAACAGATCTAAAGCCCACCTTGACCATGCTGGAGCCAGACCTGGAAGAGCCAGGAAGCCTTTCCAAGGGGATAATTCCCTGCAGGAATCCCGACACATGTCTGGGGTGTTTTGTTTCCCCAAACACCCAAAGTTGCTTCCTTGCGTCCCTGTCAGGGACAATTTGTTTCCCAACAGCACTCAGAAAACAGGGAAGGTCTGCCCTCCTCCTGCATCCTGCTGGGAATGCTTCCAGCTGCTCCCTGGAGCAGCAGCAGGAGCTGGCCAGCTTCCAGCCCGCCAGGATTTCAGCTCAAGCGAATGAGCTCGGAAAAAAATCCAAGCATCTGGTGCAGATTATCCAATTTCTATCCCTATTTCATTTGGCAGCCGGGAGCTCTGGCAGCTGGGCTTCAGAAATTGTCGGAGCTTTGAACTCCTTTCAAAACCCTTTGGACTGGGAATTCTGGGCTCTTTCCTTGCTCTCTGCCCAGCTCAGGCTGGTTTAGGATTTCAGAGGCTGCCCCAAAACACAAGATTCAAGTCCAGCACTGCCAGCAGGGACCTTCCAGAGTGAAATGATTCCTTTAATGCCTGGGGAAAACAAGGAATTCGTGGGTGTCCTACAAACTCCATGCATTATCCACCTGTCTGGGCAGGGATTCATTTCCTGTGCTGCTCCACTGGGAGAATTAAACTCAATTTTTGGTTTGGGGTGAGGTGCTCTGAGCCCCAACAGCAGCTGGAGCATCCATGGTGGGCTCTGCCATCCCACTTTGCTCCTCAATATCCACACTGAGCTCCAGGGAATGTGCTTGGATGTGTTTATAGGGCTGCAGCCCCATGGCTGGACTCGGGTTTAAGTGGTCCCAACCCCATCCCTGCCCCTGTTTCACCTCCTGCAGCATTTCCATCCCAGCCTTCCCTGCCTCCCACTCTTCCCTGAAGAGGAGCAGAGCCACAAAACCTTTTAGAGCCCATTTTCCCTGCTTCCCTATTTCTTCCCTGTTTCTGAGGGACAGGGAAATGTGAAACCTCCCTGCTCTGCTTTCCAGTTCGATGCTGCCATGGCCCCACTCAAATATATTTTGACATCCCCGGAGTTATTCTCTGCAAGCCTTTATTTATTTAGTGGGATGAAGGATTCATTCCCCCCCGGACTAACGGAGCCCAAGGATTCCCACCCACAGCTGCCCCTGCACTTCATCCTCGGCTGCTGGAATTGTTTGCATCCATTTCGGAGCTATTGCACTTCATTCCTGCCCAATAGATTTTTATTTGGGTATAAAATCAAAATGTGACAGCACATGGAAAGTTAAGGAGTGGAGAAATCCATAAATTACCTTTATACAGCAAAGCTGACGTGAGTGTGCTGCTCTGGCCTTAACCAGTGCTCAGCCAAACTCAAGTTGAAGCTTGGTTTTAAGGGGTGCACGAGTCACCCTGGGTTTTCTCTTCCCTAAAAATCCTCTCCTAATAATCCTAATTATTAACCAGAAATGTCTTTACACCACCAGTTCTGCCCTTGGAGCCCTGCTGGGTTTGGGGCACCCCCCCAGTTCATGGTTCCTCAACCCTCCTGTGCATCCACATCTCCTTCCATGGGTGGAAATCACTTGGAGATGTTCCTGCACGGCAGGAGATGTCTGCTGGACAACAGGAATTTTGGGAAGTTGTGTGGGACTGGTGGAGACCCTTCGTGTGCTGCCCTTGAGCTCTGTGCCTGGGCAGGGGCAGGGACAGGGAGGAGAGGACGGGAGATCAGGCAGGAGCTGCTTCACCTCATAGGAAGCACATGGACAGACCTTTCCTGGAGGCTTCCATTCCCTCCTCAGCAAGACTCTGCCATCAGAACTGGAGATGAAAATGGAATCATCTAATCGTGGAATGGTTTGGGTTGGAAGGGACCTTAAAACCCATCTCATTCCACCCCTGCCATGGGCAGGGACACCTTCCACTGTCCCAGGCTGCTCCAAGCCCCAATGTCCAGCCTGGCCTTGGACACTGCCAGGGATCCAGGGGCAGCCACAGCTTCTCTGGGCACCCTGGGCCAGGGCCTCCCCACCCTCCCAGGGAAGAATTCCTTCCCAATATCCCATCTAGCCCTGCCCTCTGCCAGTGGGAAGCCATTCCCTGTGTCCTGTCCCTCCATCCCTTGTCCCAAGCCCCTCTCCAGCTCTCCTGGAGCCCCTTTAGGCACTGGAAGGCCACAATAAGGTCCCCCTGGAGCTTCTCTTCTCCAGGCTGAACAATCCCAGCAGCATTAAAAGCCATCTCTTTTTTTCCATTAAGTTAAAAATTACATTCATTGGATTTTTAAATATTTGTATTAATTATTCCGAGTCATTTGCTGTATTCCATGATTAATCACTCTGGCAAAGTTCTTCCAAAGTCCCTCCTTTGCTGTATTTGACTTTTTTGGAGCCATTACCTTGAGGGGTTTTGGCCCTCAGCTTGTACCTGAGGGGTACAAGGACAGGGAGGGATTTGAGGGATGTGAGGGATATGAGAGATATGAGGGATATGAGGGCTACAAGGGATATGAAGACATGTTGGAACAGCAGGATTTGGGATTTCTAAGCTGTTCCTCTGCTCCATATGGACAATAAGGGATGTGTTGACCATAAATGAAGGATTTTACCCCAACAGAGCACTGTGTGAGCAGGAATGGTGGGAATTCTCCACCTGGATCATCTCTTGGTGGGACACACTGCCCCCAACCCTGCTCACAGAGCTCCGAGGAGCTGGAGAGGAGCATTCCAAGGAATCTCCCTGCCTGGAAGTCCAAGGGTTTTGGATCAGGCATTGCGACCATGGAGCATCCAGCAGGGCACAGGACCAGTGAAACTCCAGGATGTGCAGAGCCCACCATGGGAATCCTTGGAGGTGGAAAGAGGAGAGCAGGACCTGTCCTAGCAAAGGGAATGGGATGAAGATGGGAAGGAGCTGGAGCTTTATCCCCCTCATCCTCCCTGGGTTCCCATGCTCCTGCCAGGGATGGGATGGATGTCTGGTTCCATCCCAATTCCCAAGATGCTGAGGAGGAGAGTCAGGAGGAAAGGATCCAAAGCTGTTGGGAATTTTTGGCTGGCTCACTTTGATTTCTTCTGGTTTTTCCCCTCGTTTGCCTTGAACCAGAATCCCTGGATCAATTCTGAGGTGTTTGTCAAGCCCTTGGACGTCCTCCATGAAAGGCCCAGATCCATGGGAATGATCCCATTATTATTATTATTATTATTATTATTATTATTATTATTATTATTATTATTATTATTATTACTCCCACTGGCCTGTGGGCGATGGATCTGAGGACAAACATCCCAGGAAAGGAGCTCAGGAAAGAGAGACAAATCAGGAGCAGACTCTGGATTTCTCCATCTCTCCCTCAGTCTCTCATTTTCCAGTTTTCCCTTTCCCAGCAGACAAGACTCGGAGGGAGAGGAGCTTCCTCCAGCAGAACAGCCAGAGTCAGGGGGAAAGCCGGATTTATTCTGGGATTGCTGCTAAGGAGGGGAAGGTCTGGAGAGCCCTTTGGAAAGGCTGGATGAAGTTCCCACCACAGAAACACCCAGCAGCACTTCCCAAGAGCACAGGAGTCTCCCACAGCCACAGCATCCACTGGCCTGGGATTTGGGAGAGAAAATCAGTGGGAAAAATAGGAATAGAATAAATAGCCCCTATTCCCAAAGTTTTCATGACTTCTTCCCTAGTTCCTGGGAGCCGTCCTGCTGCCAGTCAGGTGCTGAACTCTGGATGCTGCTCCAAGCTCATGGCAAAGGTGGATTGATGGATCCGGAGCCTCAGGACAACACAAGGAGAGGAGAATCCTCCCAGCTCAGGAATGCTGGAGGCCACCACAACCACAGAGGGTCTGTGGGGTTTGTTTGTGCTTTTTTTCCACACAAAAATGCTCCAATGGTTTCGGCTAAATTAGGATTTCCTTCAGCACTTTCCAGCATTCCTGAGAAAAGTGAGATGCAACTTTTCAGGGAAAAAGAGGGAGAAGATTGAAGCCATTTGTTTTCCAAGTTTTCAGATATTTTTTACCAAACAAACCATGTTTTCCACAAGAAGAACAAAACAAAAGCAATTTATAAGGGATCAGCACCCAGCCTTTCCTCTGGCAATCCATGTTTTCCCAAGCAGGGCTGTCCCTGGAGAAGGAATTGCACCTCTCCTGTTTGCTCTGGTTGTATGGTTCCCAAATGAAACCTTCACTTCCACCTGGGAACATCTCCCAGAGCTGGGGAAGGAAGCAGGATCTGTCCTTGGCCCATCAGTCAGAACTGGGCAGGAGAGGAGGCAATTCCAACATTTCACTGCATTTTGTTCCAATAAAAATGGAATAAATAATAATGGAATAGTGGAATAATTTTTTTCAAAAAAATGGAATAATCCTTTTCAGATTTTAGGGATTTTTAGACAGCAAATAAATACACTTTGGCTCTTGGGAAAACTATTTGGGATTCCTGTCAGTCATGTTTTCATCACAAAATGTTTTTTCCTTTTTTTTTCCCATGTGGAAAGCTGAGTATTTTCAGGAGAAATTAAATTGTGGTGAAAAGCCACCAAATGAAGGTTTTGATAAGAAAAACACGTCCTGGAACTTGTTGACATCCAGAAATCTCCAGGTTCCAACACTGGGACAGGGCCCCCAGGCAAATCCTGCCAGGATTTGGGGCAGGATGGGAATTCCAAACCATTCCTGTGGGTGTTTTGTGCAGGGGAAAATGGGATCATCCAGTGCTCCTGGGCTGAAGGGCCCAGATCTGCTTGGTTTTCTCACTCTGATTTCATCCACACATGGGATCCCTGGAGAAGAAAGCTTTGGACCGGACAGGTTTCCTCTAATGCTGGATTTGATTTCAGCATCAGGGATGGCCCTGGATCCCTGGCAGTGTCCAAGGCCAGGTTGGACAGGACTTGGAGCAGCCTGGGACAGTGGAAGGTGTCCCTGCCCATGGCAGGGGTGGCACTGGATGGGCTTTAAGGTCCCTTCCCACCCAAACCATTCCATGATTCTTTGATCTTGGGATGCTACTGTGGGTATATCAACTCATGGAATGGGACAATCCACAATCCCTTGTTCCTTCACCTTTCAACTGCTCCAAACAGCTCCAAACCAAACCAGCCTGAACCCAGTCAATGCACAACCACTGGGATGCCTCAGTTCTGCTTCCCTTTCCATTTCTTCCAGGGAAGAGACAGTCTGGAATCATCTGGGTCCAGGATATTATTTGAAGCTCCCTGCTATTTGTGTTTCCCCATTTTCTGGTTCAGTTATTTCCAAAACCTGAGCAGGGAAGGAAAAGGGCCTGATTTAAACCCAGCAAAGACTCCGGGAATCCATCCTGGGAAGGCAGAAGTGTCAACAAGCCAAGTTCATAACCCTGGAGCCAGAGAAGGAGCCCATCAGTTCTGTGTGAAGCTGATGAGGCTACAGCTCACCCAGGGGGATCCTGGAGAATCAATAGTGCCTTGGAAGCCTTTCCTGCAGCGTTCTGCTCCCGCCTGGCCCAGGAGGAGCCGGGAATCTTTCATCCATTTTTCCTCCATAGTTCCTGCACACACGTCTGAGTGGCAAAGGTCAGACATAAATATTCCAGATGAGCAAATCCACAGATCTATCGCTGAGGTCAGGCAGCAGAATTCCTGAGGGACACAGGGTTTGCAGGAGATGTTTGCAACATTCCTGCAGCACAGCAGCTCTTGGCTCTGCCCCATGCAGGGATGTGGAAGTCTTAGTTTGGGAGCTTTGGGGCACTCCCTGCTGGGGGTATTTTTGCTGGAAAGTGGAATCATGGGCTTCCAAGGGATATTCATGGGAATATCCACCCACAGCCACTGCGAGGGGGATATGGGGCATGGAGAGAGCAGGGATGTGTCCTATTCCACACAAAGAAGTTCAGGTTGGCACCAGCAAGGCTCTCCCCAGTTTGGACATGAATTGTCACACCAGAAAAGGACACAGATGGCAGTGACACCTTACAGACCCCTGCCAGCTCTTCCCCAGCCTTCCTGGAGATCCCCATGTGACACTTTTGGGGGATGCAGGAGATGATTGAGCTCAACACAACTCCAGTCCCCACCAGCCAGAGCCTCCTGGAGCCAAACCCCCGCCAAGCCGGGCCTTCCTCTCTCATCCACCCCCAGAGCCCATTTCCAGCTCCAGCCGTGTTTTCAGCTTTCTATTTTAGCATCCAAAATGCTTGGAACAAATATTTATCCCACTAATAACTAAAATTAAACACCGGATGTTTGTTTGCAAACACACTGGGATGCAGCAACTTTTAGGAGATCCTTCATCTCCATTCCAATAATGAAGAGTGAGCAACACCCTTAGGCACAGGGTGGGATTGTTGGGGTGTCTGTGCAGGGCCAGGAGCTGGACTGGATGATCCCTGTGAGTCCCTTCTAGCTCAGGATATTCCATGGTTCTGTGACCTACCCATGGCCCAGAGCCGAGGATTTCACAGCAGCAAAATCCTTGCTGAGGGACGCTTTATTCCAGGGCTGGCAGGCAGGGAATGCTGCTCTGCTATGGACTCTGGGACATGACCATCATGGCCAGTTAATTCCCAGTTACTGCCCAGTAAATGCCCAGTTACTGCCCAGTTAATGTCCAGTTAATGCCCAGTTAATGCCCAAGGACCACAGGGCAGGTATGGCTCTCACAGAGTCCAATCTGCTCCTGCTCTGGCGGTTCATTATCCCAATCCACACCCGATTCCCAGTGCACTCCTAAAAGCAGCAGCCACCTGCATTGCTGCCGCTCGTTAACGACACCCTGGATTAATTAGGAATCGTGAAAAGCCGGTGGCTGTGTGAGGGCTCTGAACCTCTCCGGTTAATGTTTCACTCTCCTCATTGAAGCAAAGGAGCTCTGAGAGAATCACCTCCTTAATGACCACATCATCATCATCATCATCATCATCATCATCATCGTCATCGTCATCATCATCATCACGGTGCAGTCATTAGGAGGGGATGGGAGCAGGGGGAGCTCAGCCGTGAGTAACAAAGGGATGAGCAGCCCGTGCCCGGGGATCGGCCAAGGCCTCCGGGGCACTCAGAAAGGTCGCTGTCTGCACGGTGACACTGCTGTTCTGCAGACAGCCTTGGGGACATGTTTGTCCTGCAGGTGACAGGTGACAAAGCAGAAACGCCGCTGGAATGGCGGGGCAATTCACGGCCTTAAAACAGAATGATCAGCTCCAAATTAATTCACGTAATGGTCCCATCAAAGTGCCTTTATTTAATAGCCCGAGATTCATTGCTCCCGTTTCCTACAGTTCCATCCTCTGTCCTGCCAGGAATAAAAGCAGGCAATGACTTTTAAACCCAGAGCAAATGGCACTTTCTGTCCTGTTCCCTGGGAGTGCTGCGGGGACAGCACAAGTGGCTCTGGCTGCGCTGGTGTGACAAGAAGCCTTCATCTCTTCCGTCAGCGTCTCCATCCGAGGTGGATGAGCTCCAAAGATAGCCACGGACATGACAGCCTGTCGGGGAGCACAAGCTGCTCCAGCCCAGCCTGCGACAGAGTACCACCGAGAGGGACAATAAATAATTGACAGTGCTGGGGATTAATAGAAGTGTCAGAGCACAGAAACCTCGGCCAGAGCTGCATCTGAGGTCTCTGCAGGGATGGAAAAGCTCCACATGCCCAGTAAACTCAGAAATTCTGGAAGCCAGCTGGGGCTGGGGAGTCCTCAAGTGCCCCATAGATGTCCCCTTATGTCCTGTCATCACCTGAATGTGGAAATGCTGCTTTAGTTTGATGTCACTTTTAGACTCAAGTCAGGCCTATGCAGGGTCATTCTGGTTTATTTTATAATGAACCTGTGTGTCCCAGCCTGCGGCTGTTACCTGCTGTGGTTATCAAAATCACGCATACCTGGAATATCCTGAGCGGGAAGGGACCCACAGGGATCATCTAAGTCCAGCTTTGTCCTGCCCAGGACACCCCAACAACCCCACCCTGGGCACCCCTGGCAGCGCTGTCCAAACGCTCCTGGAGCTCTGGCAGCCTCGGGGCCGTGCCCATTCCCTGGGGAGCCTGGGCAGTGCCCAGCACCCTCTGGGGGAAGAACCTTTCCCTGCTCTCCAGCCTGAGCCTGCCCTGGCCCAGCTCCAGCCGTTCCCTGGGTGCTGTCCCTGTCCCAGGGAGCAGAGATCACAGCTGCCCCTCTGCTCCCCTTGGGATTTCCCCTGGATTGGCACCACTTCAGCTGTGCTGGGTCAAATCTCTGGGTTCCAGTCGCAGAGATCAGACCTAAACGAGGTGTAGTACAAAGCCACCCAAGGAAATGCAGAGGGAATTTGCTGTCCCAGCAGCAGGAAGCTCAGGACCCTGGGAGAAAGGGATTTTCTCAGTTTGTATCCCATGGGAAATGAGTACAGGCACATTCCCAGCTTGAAGCTGAGATAAAAAAGTGATGGAGATGAGACGCACAGAGGAAAAATTATCAGGGATGTGACCACAGCTTCCCCTTGGACCGTGTCTCCTCCATGAATGAAGTGGGATTTTACGAGGCACAGGGAGCCGAGTAGTGAGCGAGATAAAAATTAATGAGGGAAATTTCTGTAATGAAATAAGTAGTGAGAAAAAGGCAAAAGAGACTTTTCCTGGGGTCTTAAGCGATGATGCCTCAGGCAAAGGAATTTCTCCTGCTGTTGTTTCAGCCTTCACCAAAGGAGTGGGTGACAATGACAGGGTGCACAAACAGCTCCGGTGACAAAGGGGACAGAATTTACTCTGCGGCAGGAGAAGGATGGGGCAGGGAGCTCTTAGGGCCATTAGGGGATCCCAAATTGCCTGGCCCTGCCAGCATTCTCCGTGTGGTGCTTAGAGGAGGCTGAATCAATCTCGGAGCACTTGGCTTTTATCTTAGAATGTGTGTGGAGAAAATTTGGGAGGTCTGGAAGAAATAAATGCTACGGCTATCTTTAAAAAAAGGATAAAATGGGGATCTGTTGCCCAGCCAGCTGCCTGAAATACCTGGGAAAAAATGGGAATGTATTATCTGGCAAAGTGCTTGTGAACACCTGGGAGATAACGAGGCAGGGAACTACAGCCAACTTTGATTTGTCAAGAGCAAATCACATAAAATCAATTTAATGCCCTTTCATGGCAGCACAAACAGGCCTCGTGCTCAGGTGAGCAGTGATGGATGGCATGGATCAGGATTCCAGTGAACAGGAAAACTCAGCTGCCCTGGGGAGAGCACAGGGAACACCCAGAACTGCAGGAAAACATCCCAGGATGTCCCTTTGTGGTGAGGAAGGACAGGCACTGCTCTGGAGGTGCCTGCTCCACTCCACACATCCAAGGCTTTGCCTGGAAAACTGCATGTGGATGTGGCACAGCTCAGGAAGGAGGGGCTGAGTTTGGAGGTGCAGGAGTGGGAGTTATCAGGAAAACAGGATCTTTGAAGGAAATCAGAACCGTCACCACTGGAAGTTGGGAGGTGATGAAGGGAGACACGGTGCCACTTGGAATGGTAGGAAAGGAACTGCAGAGGTGACAAAGCATCCTTACACCTGAGAGTGGAAACAGAAACGAGCCCAGAGTGGTGACAATGGGTGGAGTGGTGACAATGAGTGTGTTGTGAGGCAATGTTGCTGTTTTAGCAAGGACGGAGAGAAAACCAGCATAGATTTGGTCCAGGAAGAAAGGTGAAGAAGTCTCTTTATTTAATTATATACAGCTTGTTTTATACCTTAGTATTCTTACATGGTGTAAGGTCATTGGACCTCTGGTCATCCACCTCCTAAAGTGATTGGTCAGTTCTCCCAACACCCATTCCATAATATTTCTCTAGTCAGAATCATAACAATCCTACAAACAACTGCAGGTGCGAGATAGCAAAGTTAGTTTATAAAACCCATATCATTGTTTTTAATAGTTTGCATGGGAAAGACAGAGCTCTCACGAAAGGCTGCAGCCTCACAAAATGCTGCAGAAAGCTGGAAAGTTTCTCTGCTAAAGCTTTTTAGCATCCATAAGGCAACAGTGAGGGGAAGTTCCAAGGAGGAAAGAGAGTGGGGCATTTTTAAGGTGTCTTTCACTGGGTGGTTTGGTGCAAAGGTCTGAGCTGACCACATGGGATTCTCCTGGCTCCTGGCAGGGAAAGAGCAAAATTCTGGTTTCTTCCTGCCCCGTGTGCAGGAATTCTGTGATTCCCTGACGTTGTTGGCACCACTGGAGCAGCACAGCAGGATCTGCTTCTGCACAAATTCCAACCAAGTGCAGCCAAACCTGTTTGGGAGACACCACAGAGTTCCCCCAGGGATCTGGAAATCCCTAGGAACCTGGGAATGGCCTTTTCTCCCTTGTGGGTCCTTCACCTCCAGGCTGTTTCCCTTCCCAAGTGCTGCTCAGGAATGTTCCTTGGGCATGTCCAGGGCTGTGCCTGGGGTGTGACACCACCACCTTTGTGCCCTGCCTGGGGTTCCAGCCAGCAAAGTCAAATTTTAGCAATTTATTCAAAGAATGAGAGAGAAAATCCCCTCTATTGAAAGCTCTGAATTTGCATAAAGAAATAAATCAGCTTTGTTTGTTTGCTGGATTCAAGAGAACTTCACTGGAGGATGAAGGTGACCAACACACAGCTCTGGACGTGGGAATTGTGGTGCCAGATGTCCCAGGTGTGGCTGTCACTGCCACTGTCACTGGGCCAGTCTGCCCAGTAACCCCTGGGCATCTTCTCTCCTCACAGAATCCCAGTTTGGGTTGGAAGGGACCTTAAAGCCCATCCAGTGCCACCCCTGCCATGGGCAGGGGTGCCTTCCACTATCCCAGGCTGCTCCAAGTGCCATCCAACCTGGCCTTGGACACTGCCAGGGATCCAGGGGCAGCCACAGCTTCTCTGGGCATCCACAACTCCTTTCCTTTCTCCGTGCTGTCCATCCTTGCCCACACTCTCCTCATGGCCTAGCACCCATGGAAGAAACAAAATGAAATTTAGTGGAATTGTTTCTGTGGCACGGCCATGAAAGAAGGCGTTTTCTCTTGAAAGCCCAAGATGAATGAGGAGAAATGGATCATTTCCAGGAGGGGGCTCCGAGAGCACAGCAGTGGGTGGGTCACTGGTGTGACTGTGCTGTGACACCCCTGGGGTGCTCTGTGACACCCCTGGGATGCTGTGAGACACCCACGGGATGCTGTGTGACACCCCTGGGATATTGTGAGACACCCCTGGGACACTGTTGCAGATCCAGAGATGTCACCAGCCTGACATCTGACAGGGAATAATGCAGCCCTGAGCTCAGCTGTCCAACCACGGGATAGAGGGAAAGGGAAGGAGTGGGATGGGTGTGGGATAACCCGCCCTTTGTGCAGGGCCAGCCCATCAGTGTGATCACAAAGTGATCGTGGAGCAGGTGAATCCGATCCTGCAGCTCAGCTGGCACTGCAGACACCCCTGGGAATGAAATGCTGTGGAATTGGCTTTCCATGAGTTGCAGGAATGGGGATGTGTGAGGACCCAGCGTGTCCCACCAGCGCTGCAGATGCCGCTCCTGAGGGCACTCACAGCTCTGGGCTTTGGGAAAGGAAACCCAGATGGGGGGGAGTGAAATCAGGATTTTGCTGGGGGTGTTCATCTGACTCCCTGTGCACCCCTGCAAATGCTGCATCCCTTTAGCTGATAAGATCTGATCTCAAACCTGGTCCCAGGACACTTCCAAAAAGCTGCAGGGATGGAAGAGGGGATGATGCCTGATAAGAGCCCAAGGCCATCCCTCACCTCCTTCCTTCCCTCCCTATATGACCCTGCTCCTCTTCTCCCTAGTTTTGCTCCTTTGCTCATCTCCCTTCTTTTCCCTTCCCTTATCCCCTATTTGTGCTCCAGTGAGTGAGGCTGAGCATCAGCACGAGGGTGGAATCCAGCCCTGGTTTTTTGAGGGAAGGTTCTCATTCGTTCTTGCCTCCTGTTGTAATTGCCTTCAGTAGTGGAAGGTTAATTGTGTGCTCCACAGAGCTCTGAGCTCCTTGATTGAGGGGGTTGTTGAGAGCTGAGTGTTGCTGCAGCTCTGATTTAGTCCTGCTCACCAGGGTGACAAATTATGGGCAGATATGAGCCCAGAATGTTGAAGTTTGCAGGCTGCTGAAACTGTGCTCACTCTCCAGCAGGGAAAATTTGGTGTTTCCCTGCTGCTGCACCTCCCACGTCGTGTCAGGGTTTCTCTGGGGCTCTGCTTTTCATCCTGGGATTTCGGGGCTGTGATTGAACATCTACTTTCTTGGGATTTGAGCCTCAGATTTTCATGATGTTGGTGATAACAGCTCTGGGGATAAAATGCCTCCACCACAGAACTGCTGCCTTGGAGGGCAGGATCACAGGATCATGAAATGGTTTGGATTGGAAGGAGACCTTGAAGATCATCAAGTTCCAGCTCCAACCAGGGTCACCTGGCTGAGGTTGGTGGACACCTCTAGAGTCACCTCATCCAACCCCCCTGCTCAGGCCGGGCCCCCCACACCAGTGAGAAGGATCCCCAGAGGGAGGAGAGAGATTCATGGCTGGTGAGGCCACCATTGGCTCTGGGGCCCCAAAACCAGGGCCACCAACAGAAGGGGTTTGACCAGCAAGGTCCTCTCCTGGTGTGGGTTCATCCTGGGCTGGAGAGTCTCGAGATGGAAAAACTGCCGGAGCTGAAAGTTGGGATCCTGCCCACAGAACCAAAGAGCAGCAGACTCCTTCTGTCCTTTCTCCCTGACACTGGAGCACACCCAAACAACCTGATGGTTGCCTCCAGATTCCTTCCTTTCCATGCCAAATGAATGGCAGGAGAGCGTTGGTCCCACTGTTCCCCAGGGGATTCTCACCAAGCACACGAGGTCAGAGCTGCTGCTGGGCACAAACCACTCCAGGGACCCTCTGGCACTGGGACCTGCTCCCGAACACAGAACCCTCCTCTCTTGGGTCCCCTCCCCTCCAGTGGATCCTGTGCTTGAGTAACAGGAGCAGGAGAAGGGCCAAGAGGGTGCAAGGTGGAATTGAGGTCCCTTTCAAGGATTTGGAGCTCCACTGCCCGTTTGTAGCCACGGTGAGGGTGGACAGGGGGACCCAGTGGGGCCAGGAAGATGAGGGGCTCATGGGCAGGGCTTTGGGCTTGTGGGCAGTGCAGGTCCAGTGCTGCAGGCCCTTGAAAGGGAACTCAGTTCCACCTCCTGCTGCCTTTTAGCAGCTCCTCACACCAACTGTCTGTTCAGTCCCTCTCAGTGATCCTGCACCATCCCAGCCCCTTCTCCTGTTCCTGGGGAGTTCCTTTTCAAGGATCTGCAGCACTGGCCCCTCAATGTGTGTTCGTAGCCACGGTGAGGGTGGACAGGGGGTCTCCGTGGGGCCAGGAAGGTGAGGGGCTCCTGTGCAGGGCTTTGGGCTCCTGGGCACTGGGATGGCTTTGCTGGCACCTCATTCCTTGCTCCAGGGGATGCTGGAAGGAGGGGCTGGGCAGGGCTGGGGAAGTTCCCAGCAGAATCTGCTGCTCCCTCTCCCTGTGCTGCCAGATTGGAATGTGGGGAGCAGCAGCTGGATCCAAAGGCCAGATCTGTGTGATTGGGCTATGGATGTCCCACGTGTGCTGCAAACGAGGTTGTGGTGCTGTGACTGCAGCCAGAGCCTCTGGCTGCAGCCTGGACCAGCCAAGATTGGGTTTCCCTCTTCATTTTGTTCCTGTACAGATCAGGATAACACCATCCTCTCCTAAATGGGATTATGGTCCTGCTGGGAGCTCAGGGTGAGCTGGGCAGTGCTGGGGTGAGCTCAGTGTCCACAGGGCTCAGCCAGACCCTCCCACAACCTCTATGTCACCTCCCTCTGTCCCTCCAGCAGTCCAATTCCCACTTTGCCCCCTCTCCCCACATCTCAGCCCCGAGTGCTTCCCCATGCGAGGAGCAGGGAAGGGGAGATGCAGAGCCAGGCTCTTGGCAGAGCTGCCTGATGCAATTTTCAATCCCATCTCCTGTTCTGACACTTCAGGTGTATCCCAATAACTCCAGAAGGGTGAGGGATCCTGGCCTGCTCCAGTCAGTTCAGAGATGAAATTACGTGGGGAAAAGTGGCAGGCTGAGATAAGAGGGGAGGGCTGACTCCACTTTTGTGACTCCTTTTATTGAAACAAGGAGGAGCAGGGATGAGGCTGGTGGGAGAAAGGGAGCAGAGCCGTGAACTCACATTTTGGGGCAGATCCTCACATCTGTGCCCTGAGAGCATCGTGTGTGAGTGGCAGTGGAGGCTCAAAGCCCAGTGACAGTGAGGACTCAGGGACAGCAGCTTCCCTGAAAGCACCTGAATCGTGGGAGAGTGGGAATCCTTCCTGAATCCATGCCAGGAGGGAGGCCACAGAGGTTTCTTCCCTGCAAAGGCAACTTCCCTCAGAGCTCTGCTCCACAGGGAGCAGCTCCTCTCTCTCTAAATCCAACACAGGCTCAGGAAAATCGCTCCTCTTCCTGCACTTCCCTTGCCAGTCCCACTCCCAGTTTTGCATCCTGAGCTCTTCACCAAGGAGCGGGGTCAGGACACGGCCGTGAGCTCTGACACTGCTGCCCCCTCAGCTTGTCAGGGCAGCTCATGGACGTTCCCCTGGCTCTGCAGGGATTTGAGAGATCTCTGCACTCCCTTCCTTCCACAGGCACGGTAAAGAGCAGCAACAGCAAAATTCCTGCGAGATTCCTGCTGGCATCACTGGAAGCTTTTTCAGCCTGGGCAGAAGGAGAAGATCCAGTATAGTGGTGTCCCCTCCCGTTGGGTCGACTGAGCTGTGGCCAGTCCCCATCAGTCAAGCCCTGGCCATCCAATGGCTCGAAGACTCCGAGTCTGAGGGTGTCTCCTTGGGCGGGGAGACTGACTAGAAGCCACCCCCGGGGCGGACCCCCGGGTGGAGAGACAGGGCCAGGACCTCCCCTGGTTCTGGAAAGTTCGGCAAGTTATGAACCTGGATTGATTAGTGGAGAAGACCCTCCCCATTACCTTCAGATTATTGGTATTGGGACACGGGTGCCTCCTACTTATTGGTATGTTATTGGTTGCGGGGGCTTCCCCCGCCACTTTTCCCTTTCTTTTAAAATCCCAGACACAGGTTGTAATTCCCCGGAGATCTCCCCTTCCCTGAATGGTTAACAGATCCTCTTGAGATCTCTCTTTCTCTTTGCCTCATTCCTGTGGCGCCTGAAGCATACACCCTTGCTCCCTTGAGGCAGGCTATCCGACCCTGGGGACGGCCAGTCTCTCCCCGGCTCCCTGACGCGGACCGCTGCGGAAGCGAGCCCCGAGGACGGTCCTTCAGGAGGGCCGGCCTGCTACCCCAGGCTAACATCGAGCTATCCCAGGGGACCAGGCAAGCAATCCAGGCACCTGAGTGAGCCAGGGACAGCAAGATCCTCACCCAGGGAAAGGTGGAGCTCATTTACTCTGTGATTTCCCCAGGATCAGTGTCTAGGAGCACCCCTGCTCCCCTCTCCCTTTCTTTCCCTCAAAACACTCTGGCATCTCCCTAAGACCTGCTCAGCACCTGGAGAAACCCTGGGATACACAAAAGCCACTTGATAAAAGCCTCCCTGTATTTTACCCAGCAGAACTGTGTGGGGAAAATGTGCTCGGAATTGCTTAGAGACACAGAGAGAAGTCTTTAAGAACCAACACTTTACGTGGAAAGTCTGGGAGAAAAATCCCTGCTGCCTGGCTTTGTGAGAAAGGTATTTTTTATTTAAGACACAAAGCAGGGTTGTGTTTGTGTGCTGCCCTTCATCTGCATTACTCCACTTAAAATCCCATTGCGGAAATATGAAAGAGCTCTGTTTTCTTTAAGGATATATCAGCTCCATTCCCAGAGGAATGAAAGAGCACCAGAAAAAAAAAGGAGCAGCTTTAGTAAAACAGCACTGCCAGGGGACATAATAAATCCATAAATGACTCACAACCAGCAAGGCAGCCTCGCAAGCTGCACAACAACATCCTGCACTACAAGGAAACACATTCCCTGGGAATGTTCTCCTGGAGAAGGAGTGCTGGCAGTGCTTGTCCTGCCGTCCTGGGGGTCTCTGACCCCAAACACTCAAACCTGTGCCCTGGAAGGAGCTGGAGCTCTTCCGGAGCGCAGCCTTTGGAGCCCCATCCCCCCAGAATGGCTCCCACTGCTCCCCACCCTTGGAATATGAGCGAAACAGGGAGACCCCAGCTCCCCAGGGCCAGGCAGGGAGGTTTTCTGGAGCAGAGGGTGCTCAGGGAAGCCTCAGGAAGCGCAAATGCCTCCTGGAATTCCCCCAGCAGTGTGAAGGTCATGGGCTGTCATCATCTATGGCAGCACTTGTCCTTGTTTGGCTGTGTCTCCTCCCATTCCTGCCATTCTTCCCCACTTTTTGCTTCCTTTTCTAATCACTTCTCCTGGTCATTATTGTGTTGTGCTCCATCTCTGGGCTGGACATCCCAGCCCTGGCCTGGATCTGCTCACACAGAGCCATAGGAGGTGCTGCTCTTGCTGCTCAGACTATGCCGGCACCGGGGGAGGTGAGAGGTTTGGTGGTCACAGGATTTCATGGAATCATGGAATGGTTTGGGTGGGAAGGGACCTTAAAGCTCATCCAGTGCCGTTCCTGCCATAGGCAGGGAAACCTTCCACTGTCCCAGGCTGCTCCAAGCCTGTCCAACTTGGCCTTGGGCACTTCCAGGGATGGAGCAGGTTCCCTGGCCAACAATTGCATTTTCCTGCATTTCCTCAGTGTCTCGTGGTAGGACAGCTGCTCCAAGCCCTGGGACACCTTCTTGTGTCTCCAGTGGATCCCACAGAGCTTCTCAGCATCTCCCTGGAGCTGCTGGAGTTCCAGACTGGACAGAGAACTGCAGATGAGCTTCCCTGTGTTGGGAAAAGGATCCCTCAGCACTCACCCTCAGCACTTGCCGTTCTCCAGAGCCCTGGGGACAGTTTGGTTCCACTCCAATACATCCCATACAAGTCATTTTCCTCATTCTGGAATCCATTCCCACTCCAGGCCCTTCCCAGCAGCACCAGTGCACCAGGTGTGGCTCAGCTTCCCAGCAGGCCAAATCCAACAACACTGAGCGAAGATTCCTTATTAGAGACCCGGAATTGGTCACTTATATCCCGAATTCTGCATTTCCAATGGCTGGAATCATCCATCAGGGGTCATTATGCTCTTTTTAATTGCTTACCTTTCTCCAAACGAACGCTGCCGTTATTTTTGGAGGATATATTTGGATATTTCCTGTCCCACTTATCTCTCCCCCAGGTGTCTTATCAGTCCCTCAGGTGGCTCTTGTACCTCTGCATTATCCGTTGAGGGATTACCACCATCACTCCTGCTGCTGGTTCCCTGGGTGCTTATCGGGTAAACTCCTGCATTCCCCATTAATCCAGGGAATTAATAAAAGAATCAGGCATTTTCCCAGCCCTTGTTCAGGCTGGTGTCTCCACACCTTCCCTGAATTCGGGCATTTGCAGGAAAAGACTTGAGAAATGCTCTGCCCCTATGTTGCACTGATTATAGGGGATAGAACATGGAGAGGGAGCTAAGGAATATCCACGTGGGTCAGCAGTGTCCGGTGGACAAGGAGCTGTCCCTGACCTGTCCTGGGGGCAAGGAGCAAATGGGATCCTGGGAACATCAGGAAGAGCATTCTCAGCAGGTCAGGCAGGGATCCCACCCCTCTGCCCAGCCCTGGGGGCACCTCTGGGGTGCTGTGTCCAGCTCTGGCTCCTCAGCACAGCAGGGCCAGGGAGCTCCTGGAGCGGGGCCAGCGGAGGCTGCAGAGCTGAGGAAGGGCCTGGAGCATCTCCATGCCCAAGAAAGGCTGAGGGAGCTGGGGCTGCTCAGCCTCGAGAGGAGCCCCAGCTGAGAGGGGCCCTCAGCCCTGGGTGTCCCTGGCTGCAGGGAGGGCTCCGAGCAGGACCCAGGCTCTGCTCCAGGGCCCAGCAATGGCACCAGAGCAACGGGCAGGGCCTGAGCCCAGCAATTCCCCTGCACAGGAGGCACAACTTGTGCCCTGGGCAGTGCCCAGCCCTGAGCAGAGCCCACAGAGGCTGTGGGGTCTCCTCGCTGGGGACATTGCAGAGCTGTGAGGACACTGCTGTGCCCTGTGCTCTGGGATGGCCCTGCTGGAGCAGGGAGGTGGCACCAGTGATCCTCTGTGCTCCCTCCAACCTGACCCCTCCTGGGACTCTGTGATGTGGAGATGCCAGAGCAGCTGTGGGACACTGATGTCTCCGGGGTGCCCGCAGAGAATCCAGAGGAAGGGAAGATGATACAGCTGGGAAAAAGCCCCTCTGTTTCCCACTCCTGCAGGTTTGTGTGGCTCAGGGAGGTTCCACAGCCAAATCCACCCCTGGTGTGACAGGGAATGGTGCTCTGGAACACCAAAGTGGAGGGACAAGCTGGAAAACTGAGTGCCCACCCTCTGAGGCTTGGGGGCTTTCCTTTTCTTTGGTTCCTTCCATTTTGTCCCTGTCCTTCCTCTCGTCCCCCCATTGCCAAGGGACCCAGCTGCTCCTCCAGAATTTTCAGCATCACAGGTCTCTGGAATGAGCAGAGAGCTGGGATTTCCCCTCTGTTCATAACACCCCACACCAGGAGACAGGAGCAGCATGGAGAGCATCTCCTGTCACCTCCGATCGGTATGAGGGAGCCAGGAGGACGGAAAAGATTGGGGAATAAGGGAATACAACTTCTCCCTCCTCAGCTGCTTCCTGCTCTCCGTCCTTCCCAGTGCAGTCCAGGATTCCTCCTCACCTCTTTGTTGGAGCTTGTTCTGACATTTCCAGAAGGGCATTTTGGTTGGATTACAATGTTCTATCCTTAACTGCAGAGTCAGCAACTCGAAATGTTGCGTCTCAGAGAAGGAGATTTAATAATACCAGGAATTCCCGACTGCCTGCCTTCATTGTTCTTGGCTCTCATCTGGGTCGTTTCCTTCCCTTTCCATACCCATATTTAAGATTTGTTCCCTCCTTTTCCCACACATGTTTTTAAGGTGTTTTCCTTTCAGCAGATATATTTTTTGGGACTTTTGCTCAGGATCTTGCAGGCAACAGAAGCAGAGAGAAAATTTCTCATAAAATCCCCGCAGCTGGAGGTTCAAAGTCCTGATGGACCAGTGTTGGGTCCGATGTTGAACCTGATCAATTCTCTTAGAACTCCAAATCCCAGAATAAGGTTGGAAAAGACCTGGAAGATCATCAAGTCCAGCTTGTTTTGGTGATGTCTCCAAGAACTTCTTTGCACACTGTGAAAAGTCTTCATTTGAAGGTATTTTGGGGTTATTTATTCAAGCAGAAGACTCCAAAGTCTTTAAAAACTGGAGGGTGGAAATGATTCTATCAGATCCCTGAGCTGAGTAAAATTCCATGTTCATATGAACAACCCCTGCGTGGAGCAATTTGGTCATGCTCAGTGTCCTCTTGTCCAGAAAATTCCAGCTTGTTTTTATCCACAGATGTCACACACATGGAATTTCTCTGTCATGACTCCAGTCTGGAGGAGCAATTGCAACCTTGAACCCCAAATTTTAAAGGACAGAACGACAAAGGATCTGTAAGGGACCAAATTCTCCTGGATAAATGGAATGGTATCCAGGTCTCTCCAAGTGCTTAGGCCTGGAATACAAAGTGAGAGACATGGGAGCAAAACCCAGCTCTCAAACAAAATCCTTTGAGGGCTCCACCACCCCCTTGGCCAACCCAACCCGGGAACATCCCCATGGAGGGACCCTTCAGCTCCCCGAGGAAAACTTTGAGGAGGTCTCACCCTTCCAGCAGAAGCACCTCCCTCCAGGAGGAGGGAATTTGGAATATTTTGGGCAGTTTGGGTCATATCTGGTGAGATAAAGTGGCTCCACTGCCTCAGGGCAGGGCCAGAGGCTGTTGGGTGTGGAATAGAACAGCCAGGGATCCTATGGGATAAAGGGGAATTGAATTCCCATTTGAAATGGGAATAAAAGGAAGGAGGGAAATGATCCATAGCATCTTTTAATGCTTCTGGAGGGGGGTTCAGTGTCTCCTCTAGCAAGGCCTGGCTCTGCTATGTCACCAGAAACCAGGGAATAAACTTTCCAAACTATCTGCTGGATTAGAAAGCCAACAATACTGAATTAGCAGTGCTGGATGTGTGGGAATTCTCCAGCTTACAGACCAGGTTATATCCATGAAATTAACACATATTCCTCACATTTCTATTCCATAGTCATTGCATTTCTGTATTCATTATTACCATGAACTTATGTGGATATGAGAAAGGGTCTTTTGAGGGTCTTTGGTGGTGTTTGGAGCATCCCATTCCTCAAAATTCCCTTGTATGGTCCTGGATCTTCTGATGAATCTTCACTCCTTGAGTGTCTCCAATATGGGACCGGATCATGATGCACCTTCTGTTGTCATTCTTTATTCTGGCACTTGATCTTTGTTCTCAAAACTACGACATCTCCCAGTCCACATTAACCATGGATACAGGGAAATAGGGAAGACCTGGCTGGCATGAGATCTTTCAGTCACAGCTGTGGGGGATTTACACAAAGCCACATTCATCTCGGGCATTTTGTAGGGTACAAAACTCGGCATTAACCACAAATGTAGGATCATAAGCTATTGTCCTAAAGTGAAAATTTTCCTAAAATTTTGCAACATTTGCCCTGCTGCTGCACGGATTTCTCCCTGAAGAGGCAGAACCTGGTTGGTTACAACCACACCACTGAGGCCACCACTGAGCCATGTCCCCAAGTGCCGCACCCACAGAGTTTTACATCCCTCGAGGGTTTATCTCCTTCATGAATTAACACAAACCCTCTCAGAAGATGTGATGAGCCCTGCTCCAAAGCCACCTGTGCTGTGACAGTCACAAACCTGCTGACCACAGCCTGCCTGCTGCGTTAGTGCTCATCTGCATTCCCAAGGCATGGGATCTAACAGGAAGTTTTTTGGAGCAGAAACTCTCCATTCATCAGAGAGATCCATGGACCTCAGAGTGGGAGTCAGGTGTTTATGACTCTTCCCATAATATTAAATTAATACAGTGATGATTTATCAGCCTGGCACCTCTGAGTCTCACAAAGAGGGAGACGCAAGCAGAGGGAAGCTGAGGTTTTCCCTGGGATAAAATAATTTGTGCCCGGTGCTGCTGGCTCATAAGACCCAGCCCCATAAAGGTTTCATGGGCTCTTTCCCAGCCTGGCTGTGCTGTCACACACCCTGGGCAGGTTGTTTAAGCTGCGAACCCTGAGTCATTTTAATTTTCAGGCCCTGACCCTTCTCTGCAGTGAAGTTGCAGAGAGCAGAAACTGTTCCTGCTGCAGGCCTGGCCCTGCATTTTTACACCTGCAGGAGGATGTGCTCAGCTGCTCAGCTGCAAAGGGCACACAGGGTTTGGAGAGACCCTGGTGTTGTCTCGGAATAAATCAGCCCCTGGGCTGGCTCTATTTATCAAGGATGTGGTTTGAACAGGAACCCAGGCAGGAAAGCTGGGGGACAAAATGATAAAATGGCAGGAAGCCTCCCCAAATCAGGCAGTGCTCCCACACGAGTCCCCAGGGAGCTCAAGGACAAACCAGCTGCTCCAGGCAAGCCTGCTTTAAAACCAGCACAGGATCAGGGAATGTTCTCCAGCATTCTGGTTTATCTTACACATCTGAAAGTCCAGAAGATTCAGGGACAGAGCCAGAGCAGCTCAGGGGAAGCCAAATGTCACCAAAGGAGCCCCAACAGCCACAGCCCAGAGGAGCCCCGAGTGGTTCTGTCTGCCCCAAGTCTGAGGAGAACGCGGGGAGGGCCCCACAAGGGGTTTTTAGGGGAATTGTGCTGCCTTAGGAAGAAAGGGGAAGGACCTCATAGGGTGGGTGTGGGGCTGGAAGGAAAGAAAGGGGTTGGGGTGGATGAGGAGCACCACAGTTGTCACTCTCCATCACAGGGAGGGTGGCAGGGACCTGGCTGGGTCCCTGTGCCAGGGTTTGAGCTGTGCCAGGGGCTCAGCTTCTCATGAACACCCAGAGAAGCTGTGGCTGCCCCATCCCTGGAAGGGCCCAAGGCCAGGTTGAATGGGGCTTGGAGCAAATGACTTGAAATAATTGATACAAATATTTAAAAAAACAATGTATGTAATTTTTAACCTAATGGGAAAAATGGATGGCTTTTAATGCTATTTGGATTATTCAGCCTGGAAAAGAGAAGCTCCAGGGCTTATTGTGGCCTTCCAGTGCCTAAAGGGGCTCCAGGAGAGCTGGAGAGGGACCTGGGACAAGGGATGGAGGGACAGGACACAGGGAATGGCTTCCCACTGCCAGAGGGCAGGGCTAGATGGGATATTGGGAAGGAATTGTTCCCTGGGAGGGGGGGGAGGCCCTGGCCCAGGGTGCCCAGAGAAGCTGTGGCTGTCCCTGGATCCCTGGCAGTGTCCAAGGCCAGGCTGGACATTGGGGCTTGGAGCAGCCTGGGACAGTGGAAGGGGGCCATGGCAGGGGAGGGACTGGATGGAGTTTAAGGGCCTTTCCAACCCAAACCATTCTGGGATTCTGGGATGAACAGCCTGGAGAACAGCACAGTGCCCAGGGAGGGATTTGCTGCTGGGGCACTGCTGCTCAGAGGACCAAGGTGAAGGAATTATGGAATCATAACGTGAGGAGAAGGAAGGTGGAGTTGAATGTAAGTAAATCTAAAGTCAAGTGCAAGGGGGAAAATCCTAATTAGGCACCTCCAGGGATGGGCTCTGAGTGGATTATTGTCATTCCAGAGTGAGACAGTGAGATTCTATCAGTTCCATAAATGCATCAGCTCAGCACACAAAGAAAGCAAATCAAATTATGGAATTATCAGGACAAGAGAGGACAGACACAGGAATCTGTGTGTGATACAGGGAAATCCAGGATAAACCTGTGCCTGTATATGGGGGCAGTTCTGGGCCCTCCCAGCTGGAACAGGAGTGCAGGAGAGGTGAAAAAGGTGGAGAAAACCACAGTGGGGTGAAGAACTGGTGAAGGAGCAATTGGGTAATTCAGGGAATTTCAGAGTGGAGGTGACCATAAGGAATGTGAAAATCAGGGAAAAGGTGTGAAGGTGACAGGTCCAGGGGAACACCAGAGACAGACAGGTTGGGAATGTCCCAAGGGAGCATCAGGGGAGCTTCTGGACCCTCCTCAGAGCATCCTGCTTGGAGACGTGCACGGAAGAGAAAGGAATCAGCTTCCACAGTCACCACAAATCCTCATCCAACCTGGCCCTGGAGGGATAACTGCAGAATCCCACCATTTACTGGGACCTCACATGGGGAGGGGACAGAGCCTCAATCACAGGTGAGGGAGGGTGGGATGGTACGGGAAACAGGAGTTGGGCCTTGGAGGAACTACGGGGGAGAGCTGTCCTAAGATGGGGATTAATGGGGTCTGGGGTTTCTCTCAGTAGGGAAGAACAGGGCAAAAACAAAGTAAAAATTGCTGGTTTTTCTGGAGCCAGCCCGTGGGAGAGCGCAGAGAGCAGGACATGGATCAGCTCCCAGTCTGGGTGACTGGATGGAGGATGGGGACAGAATGTCAGGGCAGAAGGGCTTAACACAGTCCCAGACAGTCATCCTCTCTCCTGCTCTTCTCCCTTCTCCTGTGGATGCAGAACAAGGCTCTGGGTGATCCGTGGGGAAGTGAGAGCAGGAGTGAGTAGCAGACCCAGCCCTGCCACCACCGAGGCTCCCTGCAATGAAACATAAAGCCCATGTCCTGCTTTCCGCACTAACTACCTTCCTTGCCCTAAAAGAAAGGCCTAGTCACATTCCAGTGAAGGTAATTCCACCTGAATCCCTCTGGAGCCTGAACTGGCAACATTATTAAGGAATAATTGTTTCTTAATTTGCTCCCCACAACACAGCTTTGGACAGTGTCAAACAATCCTGCTCCGAGGGGGCTGAATTCCAGCCGTGGCCACAGTGCAGCTGAGGGCTCGGCAATAATTCCTGGCTGCTGCCAGGATGGAGCTCTTCTCCAACAGATTTGGAGCTAAAATTTAATCCATTATGGCTGTAAACAACCCACTCCAATGGGAAGCAGGTGTAACCTGTGCTGTCTGCTGAAAATATGAAGTCATAACTCTGGGAGAATGGTGCAAATCCGAGCATCTGTCTGGTTATTTGTCAGTGGGTAATGTCCCCTGCATCCCACAGTTATTGGGAGTGGGATTCATCTGGCTCCATGTGTCCCTCTGCAGCTCTCATCAGGATAAGCAACAGAGCCCAAGCTGCCATTAATCCTGGCCTAAAGCCTGAAATAGGTCAGTGAACAGCACCTGGAAGTGTCACTTTCCCTCCAGACACTGCAAAGGGAGCCCACGGAGATGTGATCAGACAGAGGCATTAAAAATTAGGAGGAATAAATCCCCCAGGGAATAGCTGCCCATGTATCTGAGCAGCATCATTGATCCCAGGGTAAATTTAATCCCAAAAATAATGGAAGGAGACATGGACAGTGCTCAGTCTGTCCCTACAGCTGTCTGTCGCCTGGGATGTCGTGTTCCGGCATGTTCATCCCAGTCAGCTGGGACTGGCACAGTGACACCAGCGCCAGGCCAGCCCAGGGAAAGTCACCCAGCCAACTTTTCCAGACACAGCTCAGCCTTTTCTCTCCCAGGGATCCTCTTGAGGGATCACAGTGAGTTCCCTGAGGTGTGGGGAGTTCTGGGGAGAGGGAAAACCTGGGCCAGGTAACCCTGAGTGGGGAGGAACTAAAGGGCAAAGTCAGAGTTGGAATTTGGAGTGTAGAAACAAGTCCTGTTCACCTGAGGGAAAGGTGGGGAGTAAAAAGGGCCATCCCACAGATATTTCCAGGTCTGGAGAGCCCTGTTCCATAGGAAGGTGCCTGAAAAGCTGGGGCCATCCTGGCTGAGTCCCAGTGTGTCCATCTGGTACCAAATGGGATCAGAGAAGGCTGCAGAGCTCGTTTTTCTCCCCTTCCCTCCTTGTTCAGGAACACTTGGAGGTCCTGCTCCTGCAAGAACTTTCCTCCTCTGGAGCACATTCAGAGCAATTTTACACAGGGAAAAACTGGCAGGGTCTATTTTTTCTCCTCCCCTGATCTCTGTGAGCACAGAACCAGCAGCAGCTCAGGAGCGGCCAGGGAGGAGCTCAGTTTATTGCCTGGAACACAACCCAGCATCAACAAAGCTGTGATGGAAACAGGGATCCTATTGCAGGCAGGCAGGGAAAATGAAAGGAAAACGAGCTGGAGCTCTCTGAGAAGCTGCTGCATTTATTTCATGGAGAGATCATTCCCAGCCCCTCTGGGAACCTGAACCTCCCAGCTCTCCTTTCTGTGCCTGCCAGGATTTCAGGGCCATCTGTGAAGCATCTCCACTGTCCCCACAATGGCCAAGCATCCACGGCTTCTTGATTCCAGATGAAGCATCAGGAGGAACATCCAGAGGAAGGACCCAGTTCCTGAGGAAGCTAGGGAGCAGGGAATGAGGAGGCAATGCTGTTAGAAGGGGAGGATGCTGCGCACACATTCCAGGGCGAAGAAACAAATCCTCTGGAGAAGATGGAATGGAGAATCAGAGTCATCCCCTCTGTTATCCCAAAAAAATCAGATCAAGAAGCAACTGAAACAACTTTTTTTCAGTCACAACACACCACAAGCCAGAGGAGCTCACTGCATCAGGATTTGGGACAAAGCAGCTCTTGGGATCGTATTTTCAGTGGGAATCAGGCAAAACCCATCTGAAATCTCTCAGATAAGATCATTGTAATTCCTGTGCCAGCCAATCCTCACGGGAGGGAGCAGCTTTCATTCCTCTCATTGTGTGGGACAGGGGGTCCTGAGCTGAGTGCTGGACTGAGTGGGAGATTCCCTGTGAAGCTGGGAGTTTGAGGGGATGGCTCCGACATGGGTGGCACCAGCTTTGGCTTAGGATCATCTCCTGGGGCGTCCATAGGCTCACAGGATCACTGAGCTTGGAAAAAGCCTCCAAAACCATCAGGTCCAACCTTTGGCCAAATACCACCATGCCCAGCAAGGCAAACTTCATGACAAGTGCCCAGACAAGTCTGGAACCCCATATTCCATCTATTTGTCCGTGTTATTTCCGCACAAGTGAGGTGAGCACCAGCTCGGAGCTGCTGCAGGATCTCTGCTCCTGCTTTTCTCTTCTCGAATAAACCTGTCAAGGCTCTGCTTTCACATCTGCAGGGGCTGCAGGTGAGTCCAGGTACTCCCAGATGTTTTGGTGCTCCTGAGGAGCCAGGAATTGGAGTGAAAGGAGGGCTGCTGGTGACTCTGATGGAGGGACACCCTTTTCCCCCCACACTGCAGCACTCAGGTCACCTAAGGGCCACTCCAGTAGTGACTGGAAAGAAATTAGGCCTGAAATTGTCTCTTCCAAACCCTGCCTGCTCAGCAGGGACACAGGAACAGGAGACCTGTCCACACAGGCCGGTCCTTGTCACGGGAACCAGCAAGTGACAGCCAGAGTTATGCTGGCTCCGTGTCCCTTATTTTAAAGGCAGATCCCTGATGGCTTTGATTCCTTCCTCGAGGTGATTTTTTATTGCTTCTTCCAGCAGATGACCCTGATTTCATTTGCTCCATGAGTTCCAGGGAGGCCACATCAATCAGGCAAAGCCTGGAGAGGAAGCAGCCCCATCGCTGATTAAAGCTGGCTCGGAGGGTGGAATTCAGCCTGGAGGAACCTTGTCTTTTAATGGGAACTAATCACGAAGTGAGGGGGGAAAGGAGTTTCTCTTTTTGTGTTGTTGGTGTTCCCTGTGCACTGGAAAATCTATCAGCGAGTATTGAGCAATTGAGCAGAAATTCTTTTGTATTTTCTATTTTTTTTACCACCACCACCACCATCATCATCATCATCATCATTATTTTCCCCCTTTTCTGTCACATCAAACTGTCCTTACCTTAATCCAGGACTTTTCCCACTTCTACTCTCCCAATGCCCAGTGCATGGCAGCGGGAGAGGGGCTATGCTGGGCTCAGTTTCCAAGTGGGATTAAACCACCACAGCCCATCTGGACAATGGCATTGTATTCCAAGGATTTAGCAAGGATAAAGGGTAGGACAGGGCTTTGGGACATCCTACAAGCTCATCTCTGTGATGGGACCTGGCCTGGCCCTCCAGGAATCTCCATCCCTGGCTGGCAGGGAGGGCTCAGAGCTGGACTGAGGTTGTCTTCTTTGAAAACTGCCTGATTTCCTAAAATTTCGGGATCAAGTTCAGCTTGGAATGTGTTTTGATAGCCCACAGCTGCAATAACACCATTTAACCAATCTCTTCTCAATAAAAGGGGATTTTTAATCCATAAATATGGGCTAGTTGAGTCCTGGCTGGCCAAGACAGCTCCCTGGTGACCAAGACCCCGTCACGGTGCAACTTCCATGTCCCACGTGGATTGTGACCATTCCAGGGCCTGCAGCAAGGCAGAAGATGCCCCTAAAAAGAAAGAATTTTTACTGTTTTCCCAACTGGGAGGCTCTCCCATCGATCCCTAAATATAACAGCAATTTCCATGCATCTTGGAGGAGTTTATATGGAAGTAGGTCCTCGGTTGCTTGGGGTGGTTCATCAGATATAAGTCACTATGCAAATAGGACAAGTGCAAATGCTCTGATGATGGCATTAGAATTTTATGGACTATAATTACAAAATATTTTCGTATATCATTATTTTGATATGATTATTTTCATATCATTATCATGGAACTTGGAAGAGAAGAACTCTTGCAAGGGTTGCATGAGGAAAATGAGAATATGGGAAAGGGAGAAGGGATCTGCTGCAGAAAAACCCCTGCAGTATCAGCAATCATTAATATGGATTTTGGGAGTTGCAACAGCAAATGAAACCCTTTTTTTTCAGGCCTCACTTAATGGTGAAATGGCAAATCCTTGTGGGATAAGGGCAGGATGGATATTCCCAACAATATATTAGTTCTCCTTCATCTGAGGAAAATTATTAATAAAGGCTGGACATGGTTTTCTTTACTGTTGATGCTTCCTGCTGTGAAAATAACAAAATTTGTTGATTTGCATTACAACATCATTATCAGCTGCTTGATTATTTTCAAGATAAGAAAGGTGGCAGAGGGATTATTGCAGAATATGAAAAAAAAATCAAACATTTTGAGCTTTGGTCTGTTTATCATCATTTGTAGTTTCCGTGCTAATGTTTAGTTTGGTAGATTTGACTCCAAATGAACAGGAAGAGAAAATGAACATGCCCTGTGTGGACCAGCAGCCCAAAACCTGTGGAATGCCATGGATGGATCCAAATTTTATCTTTGGAATTGTCAAAAAGGCCAAGGGCACCTGGGCTGTGCCAGCCCTGGGGTGGCAGCAGGAGCAGGGCAGTGCCCGTCCCCTGTGCTGGCACTGCTGGGGCACCTCCAGTGCTGGGGCAGCTCTGGGACCCTCCTGACCAGAGAGACCTGGAGGTGCTGGAGCGTGTCCAGGGAAGGGAACGGAGCTGGGCAAGGGGCTGGAGCCCCAGGAGAGCTGAGGGAGCTGGGAAAGGGGCTCAGCCGGGAGAAAAGGAGGCTCAGGGGGGCCCTTGTGGCTCTGCACAACTCCCTGACAGGAGGGGGCAGCCGGGGGGGGGCGGGCTCTGCTCCAGGGAACAGGGACAGGAGGAGAGGGAACGGCCTCAGGCTGGGCCAGGGGAGGCTCAGGTTGGATATTGGGAAATGTTTTTCATGGAAAGGGTGGTCAAGCATTGGAACAGGGCAGTGGTGGAATCCCCATCCCTGGAAATGTCAAAAACCCCATGGATGTGGCACCTGGGGACAGGGGTTGATGGTGGACATGGTGATATTGGGTTAATGATTGGACTTGACGGTCTTGGAGGGTTTTTCCAACCTGAACCATTCCATGAATAACCAATTCTAATCCCTTTTAACTCATGGAAGTTCTTCCAGCACAACAGAAATCTTCCAATTTGCCAACCTTAAACCTACAGAAATCCAGGTGTCTCCCCAGAAGCCTTTTTTTCTCTCTAATGTGCACCTAACAGGCTCATTGAAGGATTTAATGTCATTAAAGGTCACTCCTGCTCATCCAGAAGGACTTTCCACACGGAATTTTTAATTTTATTATGCAGAAATAAAGCTGGGGGTGCACAGACCCTCTTTTTAATAGTCTAATATGCACATAGTTATTTATTTATTTCCCAAAAGAGGGTTTTTTCATGCCAGAGCTAATTAAAACAGACTCATCTCGTGCACTGTCTATGAGATATTGCAAACATTAAAGCAGAAGCTAAAAAAAAGAAAGGAACAAGTGACATTATTTGGCCACAAATACAGCTTTTATTTAAAAGACAGGCGTTGGTAAAGTGGAAAAAAGCCAAGAAGTTTCATTCCATTGCATTTTGGGATAACGAGGAGGTGTTTGAGAGGCTTTAATTTGATTTTTTTGGACTATTTTGTGCAGAAAAAGTCAGCACAGGTTGTGTGTGATAACAACCCGGGAGCCCTGGATGTGAAAATACCTGAAATTTAAGCTTTAAGTATTTCTTTAAATATTTATTTCACCACTTCTCACACCAGGGACCTGTGTTGTCCCCATATCACTGGGAAAAAAAGCTTTCCTTGAAGAACTAAATATGAATAAGCTGCGGAAACCCATGAAATATTGATCCTGTCCAGGCTGGCCTGCAAATGGAAGTGAATCCTGCTCGTACACCTAAGGAGTGTTTTACAAATTCATTAAAAATAACACAGGAGCCCCAGAATGCACTAAAGGTGATTAATTTGTACCATTTTAAATAATATACTCCATCTTATAAAAGCTGAATTATTTATGAGAGCAGCAGTAACATCTACTGGAAAGAAAAATAAATGCTGGGCTAAAGCAAACAGTGCTTTTTTCCAAATGTCACAACACACACCATAATTTCCACATTTCCAGCTGCTTGTTCCTCATTTTCAGAGAACCACAGGATTGCTGAAGTTGGAAGAACCTCTGGAAATCACCAAGGACTCTGCCCAAGGAGCAGATTGTCCAGGACCAGGGTTTGATATCTCCAAGGATGGAGAGTTCACAGCATCCCTGGACGACCTCTCAACCTTAAAACAAAATTCTTCTTTTTAGGTGTGAGTGGAATCGCCTGTATTTCAGTTTTATGGGCACTGTCCCTGTTCCTGCCACTGGGAACCACTGGGAGGAGCCTGGATCCAACTCCTCCGCATCCTGCCAGGTATTAATGGACATCAACAAGGTCTCCTCTTGTCCAGGCTGAGCAATCACAGCTCTCACTGATGCCTTTTCTTGGTCTTAAAATCAAGAGCCAAACACAGTTAGAAGGGAAAAAGGGATTTTACCTCGGTATTTATTTTAAGGATCCTTGGTGCACTCCGTCCAGGTGGAGCACGCTGGAATGCACATCCGAATGCACACCCAAATGCACACTGAAATGCACCCCCGTGAGCACCCCCTGATATGCACCCCCACAATAGTTCAGGTATAACATTTTAGGCCTTACCAATTAGCAAATCTATCAAAGATTCCCCAATGAGAGGCTGAGTGAACCCCCCTCCCCGAGGAACTTTCCCCCTGTATCTTAGTTTACAAAATGTGTTCCAGAGAAGACCTTGGTGTCTGAGGCTTCTGAGATGTTTGGTCTCCTGGCTTAACGGAATATTTGGTCTATCCTATTTATCAGACCTGAAGAATTAGAAGTGTGTGGGCTAAAAGGCCCTTGGGAATACATAAAAGTTATATAAAAGAGTATATAAAGGGGTATATATAAAAAGCAAAAAAGCATCATGGCATCATCACAAGGTACCAAAGGCACTGCCATCCCATTCCCACTCTCCTGAAACTTTGCTGGATTCCTGCTCCCAGGGCCATCTCCAGATGTGCAGGAGGAGCTGCAGCCACAGGAGAAGGGGTGCAGGACACTGTGGCATTGAACACCTGCAGAGCCAGAGCAGATTTTCCATCCCTGGCAAGGGTTTAGGATCCAGTTTGGGGCCTTGAGGCTTTAAGCAAAACCTCAACCAGACGCAATAGGAAGAGACGCTCCCCTTGGCCGTCCCCAGCCCTGTCACCATCGTGTGACCACACTGAGCCCTCTGAGGGTGGTTCTTTTCCCTGCAGTGCTGCGCAGCCTGGATTTATCCCTTGTGCAGCACCTCCAGCAGCATGAGGAGAAAATGGGAGAAGGAGCCGTCCGTCTTTCCCTGCGGATGCACTGAGACAGGAACTCAGAGCATCCATTGGGAAGACGGACAGGTTTAATTCCTCACCGGAGCCACAGACACCCGTGGTGAGCTCCACAGGGCTGTCTCTGCCACACGTCTGCTCTCCCCTTGTGATGGTTTTATTACTTCCCTGACAGTTTTCCTTCCCAGCTGTTTCACGAGCCAGACTTTTCATTTTGGCGAAAGCCCAGGAAGGGTCGGGCAGGGCCAGGGTTAAAAGAGGTCAGAGGAGGAGGCAGGAGCTGCAGGCTGCAGTTTGGATGCTTTATGTTCTCCTCAGAGCTCCCTGTCGGCTCCTGCTGCCATTGCCAGCTGATGGATTGGCTCTCAGCTCCTCACAGAGTGAAAACATTGGGAAAGGGACTACATCCCACCTGGAATGGGAATTGGAGCACCAACTGGGCACCTCTCACCTCAACAGCAGCCATGGGTGGGAGGGGATTGGAAAAGGTGTCCCTGCCCATGAAACTGGAGGAGCTTTAAGGTCCCTTCCCACCCAACTCATTCCGGATTCAGTGACCCTGGGGAAAAGCGGAGAGCCCAGGGAGGGCTTTGCTCTTGTGGGAGGCTCTGCTGTGGCTGGGAGCTGGGGCAGGTTCTGATGAGGACAGAGGGCCAGAACAGGATTTGACTCTGGTAAGTACAGAACAGCACAGCCTTGGAGAAGTAGATAAAGGATGTTATTTAGGCAAAGCACAAGCAAGAGCCAGCCCAGCTCTGCAAGGCTGACAAAGCAGAAGTTACGGAAAACAAAGATATTGGGCTTCCTCAAAAACGGGGATTGAGGAACAGCCACCTAAAAGGACACCAGACATTGAAGACAGACCCCAAAGAACCCTTGAAGGGCTTTGAGGAGGGGTGTGATTGTGTAAAACAAAGTCAAGTAATCAGGGATAGCTCATGAATCAGTGTGAGATAAAAACTCAGCTCACCCAACACTGGATCAGAGGAAGGATCCTCCCGGTGCCCAGCGCTGCAATAAAGAATTCCTGATTTCTAATACTCCAAACTGTGTTAGAAAGTTTCCATCTAGGTGATTTCGGTATCAGTTCCACACTTTGGAGGATGAAGGTGATGAGATGGAGAAGGAGAGAGCCCTTCCCTACCCAGCTTAGCCCCCATGCTCAGGCATCGCTCCCCTCCTCAACAGGGTCAGTAGGAAATTGATCCCGAGGCCAGCAGGACCCTCTGGCCCGTGGTGGGGCAGGTCAGGCCTCCTGGCCAGAGAGGAACGACCCCAACCCTCCCCTCGGGGGCAGGATTCACCTGTGGGTTGAGCACCTGATGTGCTGAGGCCTGAGCAGGAGGCCTCAGCCAGAGCTGCCTCACAGGATGAATCCTGGGCACTGTGTGAATACCATCAGTGTTATGTAGCTAAAAATAAATGACAAACATGCTTATGCTAGTTCTGTATAACCTTGTGCAGTTATCTGAAAGAAAAGCATCATTTTAAGAAACTTTCTCAACTGACATGAATAGAGGCTTGTTTGTAGGGTATTTTAGGGGAAAGCCCCACCAGCCGTGGCCTGGGCTCTGGCCAAGCCCTGTCTCTGGCTGGTTGGGAAGTGTGCCATCACATCCAGGAGTTTCTGTGCTAAAAATATAATCAAGTCACTTCAACTGGCTGATTTGGGCCTAAAGCTGGACCCACTTTCGGGGCAAATTTGGAGACCTCACCTCTGGGTAGACGTATCGCGTTGGAATTTCCCAATTGCTGGGAAGGGTTCTCCAGGTGCTCGCTGCGAAACGAGGCTCCCCAGTGACTGCAGACTCTGGGTGATGGTAAAGTATTGAGGCAATTGGTGATGTATATTTCTCAGTCACTATCCTTAGTCTTGTATCGTAATGATCAGGTGCATTACCTTGCTTATTTTTGCTTGTTGCTAAACCAAGCCTGTCGTTTTATCAGATTTATCATTTTACTTTTGTTGTTGTTTTATATTCATAGTAAAATAAGACCATTTTTTCCATTGGTGTCTGTGTTCTTTACATCACCCCCAACTGTCAATTGGCAGAACAGCACCAGAGACAGACTTGGGCCGAGATTCAGAGACCTGGGCTTTGTCTCTCACCTCCTCCAGCCCAGCATCAGATGAGAAGGGTGAAGGGCACCAAGGCATCGTTCCTGCCTTTCCCATGTCCCACATCCATCCAGGAAGAAGGTTGTGTGCAGGAGACTCAAGCACTGCAGGGGATCAGGGGCTCCTGTGGAAACTCGTAGTCAGGATCACCTGCAAAGCACCCAGAGGAAGCAGAAATCCTCCAACACCAACCAGGGAGGGTCTCTCTGGACCCTCTGCACTTGTTAGATCCTCTCATGAGAAAGGAAATGAGTGAGAATCCTGCATTTTCCTGGAGTTCTCCACGGTTGTGTTGTCCAGCAATGAGGTGATGGAGGCAGAGCTTTCAGAACAGATCCTGTCACCTCCTGGACAGCTAAACCTTTAGCACCAGGCCAGCTGTGGACACTTACACCACTGTTGGGACACGAGGGACAGCAGAATTTGGGATGCCTGAAAGGAGAATTCTTGCCAGCAGAGCTGTTTATTTGGAAATGTGCCCTCAATGAAGTTGTTTTTCTTATTATGACACCAAATTACAGTCGTTAGAACTTCCCATTTAGTGACAATCTCCTCCCTTTGGAGACTGCTGTGACATGATGAGGCAGGAAGGATCTGAGTTCTCCAGGGAATCTCATTATCTCGTCCAAGGAAACTTCTGTTCATCCTAGAACAGTGGCTGGAAACCCAGCAATGACATCAGGAGCCATCAGGATCAAAGCCAAGATCCCATTTTATGTATCCAGCCAAAATGGCTCAGTGGACACCAAGAAATGAAACCCTTTGGGATTTATCCCTGCAGTCCTGGTTGGATTTTGTAGATGAGACAGGAAGAGCCAGGTAAATCCTGTTATCCCAACATTCATTTGCTCTGATTGCTGAGCACCTGCTATTGAATAAAACCCACAGTTCCTACTCCTGGACATGTGCTGGGGTGAATAATTGATTTTTCAGTTCAACTACCGAGTTAAAAAGTGAAAAAAAAAAAAATCAATTGGATCCAAACCCAAGCAGATGTTTTCAAGTTTCCTTGCCAAAAAGAAAAATGAAACAATTCCACTTCAGTGATTAAAAACAAAGTAGTTTTATTCTGGTTTGGGCCATTTGGAGGAAAATGAACCTGCAAAGTTATTGCATCTTTTTACACTCAACAGTCCCTTATGTTCAGCATTAGTAAGGCCTGGAGTGGTGTCCCCACCTCCAAACGGGGACAATGTTCCTGTGTTTCATGGGTGTCCCGGTATGGGCCAAATTCAAGGAAAATGTCCAAAAGGATGTCTCCTCAAAGAAAGGCAGGGTACTGCCGCCCCTCCCCCACCAGGTTCGAGAAAGAAAAATATTCCCCGGAGGAATGTGAAAGACAGAAAAAGAACTATTTATTTAACGAACACACAGGAAAACAACAACAATGCCAAACAACGAAATCTCTCTCACTGTGGAGAGGAAACCTGGAAGATTTTAGAGTCCTCACTGCGGGGGTGGTCTCTCTCCTCTTCCTTGGAGCTGGGTCGAGGTGGGTGCCCCACTCCAGGCCAGGGGAAGGTCCCCCGGTGGAGTTCAGACGCTCTGGTGGTTTGAGCAAGTCCAAAGGAGAAGGAAACAAAACCAAGTTTTTCTCTCCGTCTCTCTCCGAAGAAAAAGATCTGAAAAGCTGGCTGGAAAAAAATGAGAAAGGTGCTTCCTCCCCTCTTCTCCCCACACAGCTGAACACAGAGGAGTAGCGACCTTGAGGCACAGACTGCTTTGAAAAGTTCGTCTGGCCTTTTTCTTTCTCCTCTCCCAGGCTCAGTTTAAAGGCACAGGAATTGTGTTTGGGCATAGAGCGATGGTAGGGGATACACATGATAAAGACATCCCAAGACAATGGGGAATCTGTTCCATGATTTGGGGGAATCTGTTCCCTGTTTGGCAGGAATCTGTTCCGTATTTCAGGGGGAATCTGTTCCACGATTTGGAGGAATGTGTTCCATGATCCGTGGGGAATCTCTTCCATGACCCATACGGAATCTGTTCTGTGTTCCATGGGGAATCTGTTCCATGATCCATGGGGAATCTGTTCTGTGTTTCAGGGGAAATCTGTTCCATGTTTGGGGGGGAATCTGTTCCATGTTTCAGGTGAATCTGTCCCACTCATGCTCTACTCCCTGGAACAAAAGGGAAAGGTGTCTCCTCTGCTTCCACATCCCTCGGAGGTGCAGGATCATCCTACCCCCCAAAATTAAGTATTTGGTCTTAAGTGGAATAATCAGGATATTGTCCCAAAATCCCCCTGCAGGGAGAGGAACTCAGCAGGGAGCTGGATCACCCCAGTGACTTAGAATTAAACAGAGGTAGATTTCAACACATTTAACCTTTGAATTGAAGGACAGAAAGTGGTTTCTCTTCTTATTTGTTTGTTCCCTCTTACCAGGCTGGACATTTCACAGAATTACTTCAAAATGCAGATCAGAGCAAAATATTTCAGATCAGTTTATTCTGCCCTCGAAGTTTCCTTACCTGGGCTGTCAGTGCAGCTCATGGAGTCTGTCATGTCACTTTGCCTTTTCCATTTGGAATCCTGCCCACAGCCCAGGATTGTTGTTGTGGAGTTTTAATTCCCCCCAGCAGGAGCTGATCCCTCTCAGTTCTGCTGTCAGGGAAGGCAGAGCAGTTTCACTGATCCCCCTTGTAGCAAAGACAGGACTCAAGTGTCTCCCTTGTGTTCCATCACAAGGCAGGGGAATTGTATTATCCAAAAATTCCTTCTTGAACGTCCTTAAAGGACAGGGATGTGGCAGAGACAGCAGGGAGAGTGTAAACAGAAACACAACAGCAACTCTTAACACCAAGCAACCTTTGATTTTAAATCAAAAATACTCACCCAGCCTGCAAGAATTTGGGTATTTATTTCCTCTTCTTCGGCACAGCTTCTCCTTCCCAGAGGAGCTCTCACTGCTTCTCAAGTGGATCCTTGGAAAAAGGAGGCTGGGAGGGAAGAAATAGGGACTTTCTCCTATGGTGTGGAAGCTGCCCCCTGAATAGCTCAGAATTTAGGATGTGGGATGAAACTAGAGCTGAATGTTTGTGCTTCAGGAAGGGCCTTTTGCACCAGCAATGGGCACTTTGCATCCCAGGGTATGGGGCCAGGACACTCCCATCCTGCTGGGACTGACCTGACTCGAGTTAATTCCACCAAATCTTGATAGTTCTCCCCCAAAAAGACCAGTCTGGGAGCTGGGAAGATGCCCTGAGCTGAAGAATGGCCTCCCATCAGTGGTTGTGTCACCCTGCGAGGGAAATGAGAGAAAATGGTGTTCAAGGAGAATTTTAAGGCAGGAAACCAACAAACCCAGCACATTCCAGCTTGGACAGGGCTTGGAGCAACCTGGTCCAGTGGAAGGTGTCCCTGCACACAGCAGGGGGTGGGACAGCATGAGCTTTAATGTGTCTTCCCACTCAAACCATTCCTTGATTCTGGGATTTCAAGAAGGACCAGAACCTCACTGAGAGTTTTGCTTTCAATGGGGTTGCAGATTTGGGGTTTACACCTGTGTTTCCTGTTTCTATCCAAATCTTGAGGCAAAAAGATTCTCAGAATGTCTGAGGCAGAAAATTCACCTGCAGAAGGTTCAAGTTGGGTCTTCCAGGGAGCAGAAAAACCCCACTTGGCTGGATAAGGTGTCCATGGAATGCAGGTTTGCCCCAGCCCAGCCTGCAGGAGGGTGGAATAAGGCTGAAGAAATTCAGGAATCCTGATCCTTGGAGGAACAGCTGAGGTTCACAGAGGCCACCTCTTATCAGTCTGATTATCTCGTGTCCCTGAGAGCTGGTGAACAACACGGAGCTGCATCCTGGGAACAGAAAGAGGGGCTGGAGCAGCAGCTCTGGATCTGCTGCTCAGAGAGAATTTGCTGCTTTCCCAGCTGCCCGTCTATCACCTTCCATCAGCACAAAGTCTGTCTGGATAAAGAGATGGAATGTGCAAGCTGAGGATAATTGCAGGGGGGAGATTGGGATAATGGCTGTAATTTGGATTGTGGGAGCAATAAAGCCAGGCTCAATCACTGCCTGCTTTATTTGGGAACGAGCCCAAGCTGCAAACAGCGAAAATGAAATTTATGAAAAATAGAGATTTCAAGAGAAGTAATGAGCATCTGCCTGCTGCGGTGATTGCAGGGGGCTGGGTGCTTCCAGCTTTGTGCAGAATCCAAGGGATGTGCTATGGGATGCACAGGCTGGGTGGGACACAGGTCAGCCAGGTGGGATGGGTCCCCTGTCACAGGTGTGGATCCTCCATTAGCAATCATGGGCTGATTGGACACGGAATTTTTAGGCAGCTGAAAGTAGTTTGGGTAAGTTTTACTGTCATTGGATATTTGGTCATTGGAGGCCCATCATCCCCACCGAGTTCATGCCAGTTCATGCTGTGTTCATGCCAGTGGCCTGGAGAACATTCCTGATTTTTCCTGCTGCTGAGACTGACCCATTCCATGCTGCTCCAGGTGACAACATGCTCAGCAGGGCATGAGAGGAGAGGAAGAAAAGGAAAATCCCACCTCAGATTTTTCATAGTCTTCCTTTTTTCCCTTTTTTTTTTTTTAATTTTAGCAGTCTGGAGCTTCACAGACTCATGCAGTGCTTTGGGTTGGAAGGGAACTTAAACTCATCCAGTCCCACCCCCTGCCAGGGGCAGGAACACCTTCTACTGCCCCAAGTTGCTCCAAGCCAGCCTAACCCAGAGAAGCTGTGGCTGCCCCTGGATCCCTGGCAGTGTCCAAGGCCAGGTTGGACGGGGCTTGGAGCAGCCTGGGACAGTGGAAGGTGTTCCTGACTGTGGCAGGGGTGGAATGGGATGAACTTTAAGGTGCCTTCCAATCCAACCCATTCCATGATTCCATGATTTTTCCATGTTCCTTGGATGACAGGGAATGGGAAGAGTGTCAGAAGCCCTGGCTGAGGGTCTAGGTCTGGATCTGGGTCTGGCCCTGCAGGAATGCTGGGCACTGGTGATGAAATGATGCCAAGGCCTGCCAGGAGAGGACACTCAGCACTGTGAGACAGCTGGTCCAAGGAAGGAAACCAGGTGCCCTCTTGAGCAGGAAACCACAGGGATCAGCAGGAAAGGAGGAATAAAGAAAAGCCTGAGGTCTCTGGGGTGCTTGTGGTGCACCTAATAAATTCCAGCATTGTTTGAAATCCTGGATTTTCCATAAAGTCTGCTCAAAGTCACCCCTGCCTGCAAATCTTTATCACCTGGAAGTGCTAGAATGAGCTAATAAATAATTTTCTTTGCATGGCAGGAGGACGTGGCATCCTTGGCTTCACCTTGGTGATCCCACAAAAGCATCCATGCCTGGAGCTGCTCCCAGGGGCTGGTTTGACTCTAAGCCACCCCATTCCCGAGTCACACAGAGTGCCCTTCACATACACCACAAACCCCAAAATCCCACGGAACATCCCATGGGATGGCCGGGCTTGGAAGGCACCTCTGGAGCTCACCTAGTCCGACCTCCCTGCTCAAGCTGGGTCCCATGGCCAGATGACTTCAAAATATCCCCAGGGAAGGAGACATCCAACAGGAGGTGTGATCCGTGATTCTGGGAAATCCCAAACCCAACATTTGGGAGGAAATGAGGGAGGAAAATTTGCATCCGAATCAACGTTTTTCATATTCTTTTTACAAAATAGACAACATTTTCCACGAGAGAATCGTAATAAAGGAATTTGTAGGATTCAGCATTCCACCTTATTTCTGACCAGTGGCACTGTCTGCACTGGGAAGATCTCCTGTTATTATGGAAATTTTGGGAGCAGATCCTGGCAGGGCTCCTGAGGAAGCTCCATTGGTAAATCCGAGGAAAACTTGATCCAAAATTTACCAACAGCCTGAAATTTTAAATCCTACAGTCACAAGAGCAACCTCAGCCCCTTCCAGGAGTAAATTGAGGTTTTTCCTGCCCACTCTCCTGTCTGAGATGCCAGGAAAAGGATAATTATCCCAAAGAAACACTGAGAAGTGTCAGTGTGTATTTAAACTCCTTCAGAAAGGGTGTTAATGGAGCTAAATCCTTCCTTAGCCTCGGATTTTGGCAGCAGTTTGAACTTAAGGAAGTTATGGAGGTATAATTGAATCACTTCGTCCCTCAAGTTCTTAATGCTGGCAAATCAGATCTATTTATAAAAATGAATTATTTATTAAGACAAATGAACAGGCAAGAGATAACAGACGAAAGATCTTAATCAGAATTAATTACTACACAGGATAAAACTGAAAGAACTACTGGTAAATTAGAGAATAACATAAAACTGTGCAGTATAGCAAGGTACCTATATTAGAGTAAAAGAAGTGGTATTGATTAGGGGTTGAATGTGATTTAGCACTGAAGTGATGATAATGTCCAGGTTCTTTCACTTAAATCCTGGGAATACCCATGGAATCAGTGTCCCTGCTCATGGGGGAAACTCCACACATTGCCAGGAAAATGTCCAGGAGATTTATGCTTTTGTGGAAGTTTGGTGTGGGTTTTATAGCTTAAAATAAGTGGCTGTCATCAGAAATTCAGATTATCCTGCCAGATCTCACTTCCACAGGGAGCTCTGGCCCCAGCTAAGAGAGATGAGGACCTGAGGAGCAAATCCAGAGGCCACAGAGATGCTCCCAGGGCTGCCAGGCTGGGAGAGCTGGGGGTGCTCACCTGGAGAGGAGAAGGCTCCAGGGAGACCTCAGAGCCCCTGCCAGAGCCTAAAGGGGCTCCAGGAGAGCTGGAGAGGGACTTGGGACAAGGGATGGAGGGACAGGACACAGGGAGTGGCTTCCCACTGCCAGAGGGCAGGGCTAGATGGGATATTGGGAAGGAATTGTTCCCTGGGAGGGTGGGGAGGCCCTGGCCCAGGGTGCCCAGAGAAGCTGTGGCTGCCCCTGGATCCCTGGCAGTGTCCAAGGCCAGGTTGGACGGGGCTTGGATCAGCCTGGGACAGTGGAAAGTGTCCCTGCCCATGGCAGGGGGGGGAGTAAATGTCCTTTAAAGGCCCCTCCCAACCCAAACCATTCCATGGTCCCATGATCTTCCTTCCGCAGGCCTGGCTTTATTCCTGATGTATTCCCAAGCCCACAGTCACATAGCACAGAGGGAAGGAGGACATGGGGCATAAATTCCATGGGGCAGGGAGCATCCTGGTTAGTTCGTGGCCCCAGGGCTGCTGCAGGGGGTTGTTGTCACTCCTGCCCTGGGCTGGATGTCACGGACACCCCTGGAATAGCAAAGGACACAAAGCAGGGCTGAGCAAACAGCACAGAACAGCAAAATTAATATTCCCCTCCTTAAAAGCTGCATTCATTCCTTGCCTTCCTGGAAAGAATCGAAGGAGCGGGATGATGAAAAAGAGAGAACAGAGTTAATCAACACAGAGGCTCTGGCAGGGAACCAAGTCACCTTTGGAGCTTCTCGTGCTGAATGAGAAACCATCAATGAGCAGGGAGAGCAGCAAACGATTTTCACAATGGACTGGCCCAAACCCTGGAATTATTCTGCGGGGAACAGCTCTTCACAGGCTAATTGGGCTTGTTCAGTCTTGAACACTGAGGATACACCAGGGGCTCTTTTAATTTATTGGGTTTAGGAGGAGTATTTACGAATCTAAACCCGTAATGCTGAGGCTCTGCAGCAGGAATGGAGCTAATGCTGATGTCAGGCAGGACTTGGCCTTCATCCTGCAGCTTAACTGCTTGATTGGGTTCCATGTAGCTCATTAAGAAACATCTATTAAATATATATTAAAAGGAATGCCCCTGAACGCGGAGGAGACCAGCCCTGAATGTTCTAATACTGCAAAAAGCAACCAGAATTCAGCAGCAGGATCAGCAAATCACCTGCAGCCCCAAGAAGGGAGAAATCATCCAGTCAGGAGCCCAAAATCCCAGTCTGGCTCTTGCTAGGCCCTGTTTGAGGTGGCCTTTGCTGGTGTGACCTCGATGTCACCACAGCTGGCCCAGGGTGGAGCAGTGAGAGGCTCAACCAGGGGCAAGGTGGGACTTGGAGAAGGTTGATTCCAACTCCACGGGGTTTGGAGGTCACAGCAAAGCCCCTGTTTGCAGTCCCCAGAGCAGGGACTAACTAGACCAGGACTAAGGTTCATTAATCAGTGAAGTCCCTCTCAAATGAATGATTGCAGAGGGAGGAAGGAAAGTCACAAATGCCACTGAAATTTGCCATAATTATTAAAATAATTAAAGTACTAAAAAACCTGTAATTTGAAAAATCAATTTTAAAATTTTTCTTTCAGATCTAAAAACTTTTAAACAATTATTAAAATAATTTTAAAATTAGGAAACTTTCTAGAAGCTGAAGAAATGGTCAAATAATCAGCTTAGAAGGGGCTTCAGGAGGTTTAGAGTCCAACCCTTTTCCTCCAAGCATGGTCAATGATAAAATGAGATGAGATATGACATTATTTTGAGCTTTTTCAAGGTTTGTCTTAAAAACCTGCAAGTGTGGAGCCTCCATGGCGCCATACACAAGGGAAACCTCTTCCCATCCTGGGCTGCCCAGTGGTGAAAACATGGATTTGAGCTTTTCATTTTTGAGTGGTCCTATGGAAAAAAAGAGGAGAGAGGGAAAAGAGGGTCAAGTGGATAAAGAAAAAATGCATTAAGCTCATGTTGAGTAGTGGTCAAGCAGAAGGAGCAGAGCTCATTTCCCCTCCAATTTTATGTCTCCATTCTGAGCTGGCCTTTCCAAGTTCCTCATTTCCCCCTGAGAGCTGGCACGGCTGGGATATTATTCCATTTATCCTGAAGGAATGGTTGATATCTCAGACCAATGCTTCTCAGGACTTCTCTCTCTGGGACTGAGGACACCAGACAAAAACGACATCACTGGGCTGTGTGAAGCTGGATCTGGAGACCCCAGCCCTGCTGCCTCCTCCACACCATCTCCTTTCCACCCTCCCACCAGCTCAGATTTGCTGTCTTTGGAAAGGCGGAGCCTCGGCCAAACCAAAATGTTCAGCATCATCCTCATCAATGCAGAATCCAAGGCATTGAAAGTGAGGCAATAGAACAGCTTGGGGAAATGGATTTTCCCACTAGTTGGGATTAAATAAAGAACTGTGTCCCCTCAGGAGGGGCTGATCCATGCTCTGTGTGCCTTTTTTCTGTCACCCTCCCATTTCCCCCTCCAGAGGCAGAGCCCAGTGCAGCCACTTGGCTCTTGTGGGAGCTCCAAATGAGCTTGGAGAGCCCTCCATTCCCTTGGACATGCAGGATGATGTTGGCACCACATCCCAGCTGCAGGAGGTGGCTGGCTGGCTCCAGGTGCCACATCCAACGTCCTTGTAAACCAGCCCAGGCATGGCCTGGAGCTGATCCACACTGAGCTCTGTGTGGGCAGGACAGGACAATTTGTCACCCAGTTCCTGGGGACCAGAGTGGCTTTAAAGGATCATTAATTTAACTCAGTCCCTTACTTAGCTGCTACTTTTCTGCAGCCTCACTCACCGCTCAGTCAGGCATTTCCCATTCCCAATTCCCCATTCCCCATTCCCCATTCCCCATTCCCCATTCCCGTGTCTCCATCAGGAGCTGCCCCCCAGCAGGGCCTTTTCCAGTTGACACGGACCAGTGGCCAAGGCACCGACTGGAGATCAGGGCTGAACACCAGGAACGAGTCAGCTGCACATGTCACTCCTCTGGTTTGGCTCCTGCCTGGAAAGATCCATCCAAGCAGCTTTGGGAATGGTTTGCAAACGAGGACAACCCTTCTGCATCGTGCACAGAAAGGATCAAAATGGGAAGAAGCTGAAACACAGGAATGGTTTGATAGAATCCTCTTTATTTTCCAGCTCCTCTGTAGGAGGGACTGTTTGGGCACTGAGCAGAGGAGAAATTAGCATTGTTAATTTGCTGCAAGCCAGGGCACCTCAAGAAATGCAACACAATTAATTAGCCCCTAAAAAAAAAACCATTTGAAGTGTTTATTGCAGGATCAAGCTCCTGGTTTTATAAGCAGATGGGGAAATAAAGTGCTGGGAATGACATGGAGAAAACAGCTGCAGTGGGAGCAGAGCCTAATTCATAATTCAACAGCCTAATCAGGGAACATCTTCTGCAGTTCCTCGCTGGAATGGCAGAACGTGAGCAGGCAAACGATGAGGCTGCTTTAGTTCTTCAAGAGCTGCTGCCAATTAGCTCACTGTCTTCGTTAGCCGTGTACACAGCTAATGAGGGGCCCACGGTATTAAAGAGCCTGACAAAAGTAGTGCAGCCTCAAATAATTTTCTTAATGATAAACACTCGGCGGCAGCGTTTCAATAGGGTTTGGTGGAAATTAATTAACAGAATAAAGACCTGTTCACACTCCCTTTGCTGATCGTTGCCATTCTCCTGCATGGAGAGCAGGAGGGTGTGTTTTGGTGGAGCTGCTGTTGCCTCTGGAATTGCCTTTCTGGGTGGCTGCAGTTGGAGGTGGATCATCTCCAGGCAGATCCCAGAGTGTGGCTTTAGCTTTGCACTCTGGATGCCCAGTGCTGGTGGTGGCACCCAGGAAAATTCACCTCTGCTGAAGGGGACATTCCTGAGGGTCCCAACTCTCTGCAGGGACAGAGGGGGAACCCGCTGGGACAGGCCCAGGTCACAACAGCGGCTGGACCTCTGTGGAGAGGTGAGAGATGCTGTAGGGAGTTCACTGCTCTCAGGGAAAAGTGAATCCTAGTGTGGATCTGCCCCTGAATCCAACAGGAAAACTTGTTCTGGGGAAGACCCCACAGAGTCCTACACTGGGAATAAGGAATTTGCCCTGGAACAGTCTTTGCTCTCCATCAAGCTCTTGGCTTGAAAGACACCTGACATGGTCAGTGCCCTGGGCAGAAAAATGCTTTTTATTTCAATTAAAACCTATTTGTCTGATCTGGGATCCATTGGGATGATCCTGGCATCCTAGAATTCTGGTCTAACCTGAAGATTATTCCACTGGAAGCCTGGTCACCTGCTGGGTCCATTTCCCTGCACTGGCACTGAGCATTGACTGGTTCTGTGTCCCAGGACAGTGACATCCTGGCCCTGGTCACCTCCAAACATCCCTGTGCAGGCCTGTGCAGCTGGATGAGTCCAAGATCCAAGATAAATTCCCTGGATTTGGAGCCCCTGTGCTGGCAGCAATCTCCATTGAGGTCTTTTCATTTTCATGGATTCTCCAACTAAAACCATCGAGTGCAATTGGGAGAGTCACCGCACTGAACACCTCTGCTGGTCTTCCCAAGGCTGGGAGAGTCCAGGTCCATAAAAATCCCTTTGGAGGGCATCAGTCCACCAGTTTTGGAAGGAATGTGTTTTCCTTGGGGCAGGATCAAACCCTCTGAGCTGAGAGAAGCCTGAGGTTTGTGTTTGCCTGCTGAAACCTTTTGTAAAACCAGCCCCAACTGCACTGGTTTCTTCAGCTGAGGTTCCAACTGCACTGATTTCTTCAGCCGAGGTTCTGATCCACTTGGGAAAGTGGAACATTTCCCAGAGATGTTTTACTTCTTCCTTTCAAAACAATAACTTTGCATTTTCAAACAACAAAAGCACAAAATCCTGGGAGGCACCTTGTCAGCCCTTCCTTTTTACACCAATCTCAGAAGCATTTTCAAGTTCTTGCAGAAAGATTTTTTTTAAATTTAATTCAATGGAAAATTCCAACTTTTTCCCACTCTGGCTCTGATAAAAGGGGATGTTCAGAGCCCATTGATATCTTCAGGCTGTGCCAACATTTGTGGAGAGAGGAGCCAGAGCCCCAGATCAGGGTTGCAGCCTGAGGAACAAATGGATGAGTCCTCCCTGATGGGCACTTGGACAGCCCCAAACCGGGGTTTAGATCTCTCTGATCCTGTCTCAGAGCATTCCCTGCCAGGTTCTCCCTCAAATCCCACTTTTGTGACCCATCTGATCTTCCCTGGCTTTCATCTCCTGCTTCTCCAAGCACTTTGGAGCTTGGAATGTGTTGCCTGGATTGGGAGCTGCTCCCTCAGGGCAGACTTGGATACAAAATCTCTCCCACCTCCTTCCACAGAGGGAAAACGAGCCCTTCCCAAGGCATCGTTCCCTAAAAAGCCCTCACGGAGCACAAGGCTCTGATTAAAAGGAAGAAAAGTAATTTTCCGTGTCTCCATTCAAGACATGAGCCTTTCAATAATTACTGAGCTAATCTGACATTCATGATCCTTGATTTCAGTCATTCATTGTGGAGCTGATTAATGAGATGTTCCTTAGCGCAACACAGCTTCCCTTCTTCCCCCAGGACACGAGAATTTTAGGAAAAATATTAAATATTCCAAAGGAGAGCAGGTAATTGACAGGAACACTCCCTGTCTGCTCTGCAGTCCTTGGGCTTCCTCACCACCAGGAGAGGTCTCTTCCAAAAGATCACTTGGGAATGAGCAGCTGGGAAGGAGATGGAGTTCCTCTGGATTTCCTGTTGCTCCCAGTGAGGAATCAGCTTATGGAGGGTCCCATTTTTTACCCACTTGGAGCATCCATGATAGTTTTTCCCCCTCTCCCATCCACTTCCCTATTTCCCTGCAGCCTCAATTTGCAGTTTGGAGCAATTCCTTGGTTTGGTCCTCAGCTTGTAAATATTTTTGGATGTCACCAGTGCCGTGTGTCCTCTCAATCCCCCTCCTTAGAAACCATTTCCACACGGGATCAGCAGAGTGGGTCATCCCAACTTCCAGCACAACATCCGACCTCTCTTTGGGCTCCATAATTTTTCAGTTTACAGCACAAGAGAGAGTCTGTGCTTCCCACGGGAGCATCCTCAGGGATACATGGCAGGACTGAAGTGGGAGATGTGGAATCGGTGAAGAATCAGTCACATCTTTCCTTCTTGGGGGAATTGAATTAAATATTTAGGGAACAAAACTCCCCCCATACCAGACACATCACAGGCCACCTCAGCTTTAGAGGAGGCTTAAATTCCTGGTGTCCCTCTGGATGAGATGGACTCAGCACTTCCATAATTACTTGGAATTTCCGCAGTTTGGAGGTCACCAATTCGTGCCATTCCAGCACAATAAAAAACATTTTCCTTAAAAAAACTCAACAAACCTCAACACAACCATTTCAAAATTTGAAGTGGATTTTTTTTACTCTGATCCTTCAGATTATTGGGAAAATCGGGAAAAATGGTCTCCAAAGCCATAAATACAGAGAAGTCATGGATAAATCTGGTGTACATTCAACCAGTCCCAGCATTTTGGGGGATTCCTCTGCTGGTTTTGGGGTTGGGTTTGACTGGTTCCCATCTCACATTCCTGGCTTTCTGTTACCTCATTGATTATCACCTAAAAACTGGGGGTTGGATGCTCAAAATGCAGCTTTGAACATCAAAAATGAAGCTTTGAGCCCTAAGTGAGGAATCTGTACCCTAAAATGAGGGGTTGGACCTTGAAAAGGAAGATTTCAAACCTACAAGCAAAACTTTGGGCTCTAAAAATGAGAATTTGGGCCCTAAAATGGGGATTTGTACCTACAGTTGAGGGTTTGGAGACTGAAGATGTTGCTTGGATCCTAAAAATGATGGTCAGGATCCTAAAAATGCCCCTCTGGAGGCTTTGGACACTGAAAATACTGATCTGGACTCTTAAAAGGAGAATTTTTAATGGAATGGAGCCTTTGGACCCTAAAAAAGGAAGATTTGGGCCATAAAAAATGGGATTTGGTCCTAAAAAATGAGGGTTTGGCTCCTAAAATAGAGATTTGAGCCTTCTAAATTAAGCATTGGGTCTTAAAATGAGCATTTGGAGCATAAAATGAGGGTTGGGTCTTAAAAATGTGGCTTTGAGCCCTGAAAAAAATAATTTGGGGGGTTTTGGCCTTCAAACTGGGATTTTTGGCTGCTGGAAATGAGGGGTTATGGCTAAAATTGGAGGTGTGAGCCTGTCCTTAAAATGGAGTCCTAAAAATTATTCCTCATGCCTGAAAAATGAAAAAATTGTGCTCTGAAAATTGGGATGATGAAAATGAGGGTTTAGATCTTGGGAATGCTCAGATTCAGACCCTCAAAATGGGTCTCTGGAGAGAAAAATGGGACTCTCTGCCCACTGCAGTGTGGAATTTAGGGCACATTTAGGATTTTTCTGTGTGTTCTGAGTCTTTTCTGATCTTTTCCAGGGAATATCAGCAGGCAAGAGTGGTGGTGCTTCAGAAGGGGAGGTATCCATCAGCATGGAATGTCATGGCACCAGTGCCTCCATCACTGCATTCACCAGTTCTTCCTGGACTTCCATAGTTTATTTGGAATAAATAATAAGGCATGTGGTGATTTCATGCCTTTCAGCTCTTTCAGATAAGAATTATGGATTCTTGGAATGATATGGGTTGGAAGGGACTTTAAAGCTCATCCCATTCCACCCCTGCCATGGGCAGGGACACCTTCCACTATCCCAGGCTGCTCCAAGCCCCATCCAACCTGGCCTTGGACACTGCCAGGGATCCAGGGGCAGCCACAGCTTCTCTGGGAATCCTGAGATGTGGAATGATTCCTGGTGATTCCTCCTGCAACAAATAGGAAGTGTTTCCTAGACAGATCCCACTCTGGAAAACCTGTCTGTGGTTCCCCGATGTTCCCCTGGGACAGCAGTGAGGTTTTCCCAGTTGGAATCTCAGAAATGAAGGACAAAGATCCTGATCACAGGTTGGAAAACACCTTCAGAATCTCCTCATCCAACCACCACCCTACAACCCCATAAGCACCCCTAAACCACATTCCCAAGTGCTACATCCAGGTTCCTCCTGAACGCTTCCAGACACAGGGAATCCACCACTTCCCCGGCAATTCATTCCAAGGCCTGACCGCTCCGTCAGGGAAACATTTTGTTTCCAGTCTCTGATCTGAACCACCCTTGGAACAACTTCAGGTAATTTCCTCATCCTTTCCCTTCCCTGCCATTCCCACTTGGACCTACCAAGTTCATCCCAACTTTTGTGGGGTGCTGTCCCCAGAAGACTCTGGTGAATGCTGGATGAGCCAGATGGGAGCAAGGGCTGTTTCCTCTGGATGCCATGGACATTCTGGGCTCAGGTGATGTTTGTCTCCATCTGCTCCAAAGGGTTTCCATTGCCATTCCTTTGGTGTTGGGGCATTTGGAGTTGCCAACAACCACCACAGATCCTGTTTGGTAGCTCAGGATGGGGTTTGGTGGCCAGGATGGGGTTTGGTGGCCCAGGACGGGATTTGGTGGCCAGGACCTCTCTGACATTTCCAGAAACCTTTCCCTGCCCCACTAAAAAGCCTTTTCCACAGTGCCAATGACCTGCCCGACTCCACAGGAATTTTTTTCCCTTGGATAGCAGGAATTTTGCAGGATTTGCAGACGTTCAGAGGCTGGGAGAGGGGGATTCTCCCACCCCAGCCTAACTTTGGTACAAACACACCAAAAACTGGGCCAAAAAGGGAGGGAAGAGATTAAAATCCTGACGAGCCACCTGGTCCATGCAATGATTCCCGATAATGAGGAGTCGGGAAAGGGATCGTTAGCACGGGCTGGAATTAAAAATGCAGCGTGGGAATGTTACATAATGTAAACATGGCAATTAATGGAGCATGTTAATGAATGGAACAGGTCCTGACAGCCCTGATGTGCAGGGGGTGGTGCCTCTCTCACTCCTCACAAGGAACATCCAACAGGAAATGTTGTTCCCTTAATAATTCATTAAAATCGAGAGCAGCGTGCCAGGATTTGGGAAGAGCCCTGCCTGGCTCTCTGCATCCTTTGGAACTACACAGGCACAGGTTTCAGGAAATAAAAAGAAGGCTCATTTCACAGAACCATGGTATATTTGAGGATGGAAAAGGTGATTCCCAACCCTCCTGCTCACAGCAGGGCTGCGTCCAGCTGGGAATATCTCCAGTAATTCCCATCAATCCGTTCCGCTTTTCCCAGTGGCTTCAAGTCAGGTGGAAGCAGCCAAGCAGATCCAAACTGATCCAAAGTGATTAGGGATTCCCAGGAATGTTCTCCCAGGGAGCAGCATCAAACCTTAAGTAATGATGTTGTTCCAGTTGATTGTTTTATTAAAGCCCATGGAAGATGCTTGAAATAATTATTTCCATTTGGAGAGAGGGGCTGGAAATAATGACTCTGATTTGCAGAATTCCATCAGCTTCCACAAAAAACTGTTATTCCAGCAGAATTGTGGGATCTGAAGCCCAAAATCAACACGAGTGCCCCCAAAAAAGGGCAGAGCAGGAGGTGCCATCCTCGGATGTGACACCCACAAGAAAAGTGATTCTCGGGATGAGGGACTGCACATCCTGCAATCCTTCCCTTGGGATTTTCCTACTATTATTCAACACACACATGGAAAAACAAACACAATCCTGGCCTGAATTTCAGTTGAGGGAATGATCTTTGTTAGTAAAAACACTGGGAACAGACCCCGGTGACACCTTTCCTTCTGCTTCTTATTTATCTTCCCTTCACACGTGGAAGAAACCCAGATTCAGCCTTCTCCACAAGGCTGGGAGCAGGCAGAGTGGGAAGGAGGTCACCCTGCCTGCCCCACACTGGGTTCTGTGTCCTACTAAATCAGATTCCAGGCGCCAGACAGGAGATTTCAAATAAATTGAATAGCAACAAATTAAATCCGCGTAGGAATGTCCCAGCTTTTACAAAAGCACAGCCATCAAATCAATGCAGGGATGCAAAATATTCCCCCTGGGATGTTTCTGCTGGCTGTGACCTCCAACTCCTCTCCCTGAGCAGATTCCTGCTATTCCTGATCCATGTTCAGCCCCATTTCTTCATGCCCAGGAATCTGCCCGATGAGACCCATCCAACGTTGTGTGACCTGAAGCTTCCTCAGAGATATGAGGAAATTCCCGAAATTCCCAGAGTTACCTGCCAGGCTTTGGTTTTCCAGGCTCTGGGATTTGCTCTGGAAGTTCTACTTTTTCTGCTCAATAAAACTGAGGGAGGGATTTTCATATGTTAAAAAACACACTCGGGAATCAACCTAAGGGAGGACTTTGCTGTGTTTATTGGAATTTCAGGAATAAAAAGGCAGATGATTAAAATAATTCTTTCTTTTGCTTGAAGGAATCTCCCAACGCCTGTGTGGCAAAGTCACAGAATCCTACAATTATGGAATGGTTTGGGATGGAAGGGAACTTGGAGTTCATCCAGTGCCACCCCTGCCATGGGCAGGGACACCTTCCACTGTCCCAGGCTGCTCCAAGCCCCATCCAACCTGGCCTTGGACACTGCCAGGGATCCAGGGGCAGCCACAGCTTCTCTGGGAAAACCATTCCAGGGCCTCTCCACCCTCACAGAGAGGAATTCCTTCCCAATATCCCATCTAGCCCTGCCCTCTGTCCATGGGAAGCCATTCCCTGTATCCCAGCACTGTGATTCAGATCCCACTCCTCTGGTCACGGGGAAGACACTCCTGGCTGGAAAAGGACCTGGGTAGAGTTTGGGAAGTGGTGGTTTTTAATTAGTCATTAAGCCCAACAATTAATGATCCCACCAGCCTATGGAATGCTGAGTTTAATTCCATTGGCATTATTCCATCCTCATCCTGGTGTTTTATATTAGGATTATTTATATGCCCCTTACAGGAAGGTCTCCCAGCCCCTATTTGCCATTCCAAGACAGCTGCATGAACTCCATGGAATGGGACATTCCAGTCATTAAATACGGAACAATCCCAGTTTTAGTGATCTTCACCAGGTAATTACAGCAGTGAGCTTAGGACAATTAAAGACAACTAATTAATGGGCTGCTTCATTGTTTGTCAGGAGTGATTTCTTCGGATAGGAAATGGAGCTGAAGCCCAGCACTACAAATGGGAAGAATCAGGGAGCTGGGAATACATCCCCTTCCCGAAAATTTGGCAATTATTCCCGCTGGGAATGAGAGTTAATCAGAAAAGCACCTCCAAGCTCTGATCCCAAGATTTAATTGGAATTCTGACTTTTCTTTAAGGTTAGCTGCCTTAGAAAGCAAGGTTTCCTTACTCTATTATAACTCACAAATTCCTAACATAGGGAATATTTTCATTTTCCATGAGGTTCCTCTTCTGGATGTTCATCTTTTCACTTCCAAACTTTTCTTCTTGGTTCCCATTCTTGAGAGTTTAAACTCAGGCATCTTTTCAGTCAGAAATGCCATTTTCAGTCAGTTTTGCCACTTCCTAAAATTTCACAGAAGTGATTTTTTCATCCCAGAATATTTGTTGGTTTTGAATTCTGGTTATTTTTTGGAATTCAAGGGTTTCCAAGAGAAAATATGTTCAGAAGAGAGGAAGAAAAATAGGTAAAGGATAGAATTTTTTTCTTTTTAAGGTTGGGATTATCTATGTGAAGTTTTTACCTTTCTAAGCAGGAAGGGTGGTCCAAGATTCCAAGAAAACCAGGAACACTGATCCAACGGAGCCTTTTTTTCCTGCCTTGCCAAAAATCTCTTCCACCCCTCCATCACCCTCCAATTTATCAATTCCCAAGTGACAGTGAGAGTGATCCAGAGCCCCATTCCAGAGTCCTAATTCCAAAAGCATCCAAGCCTGAGAATTAAGGAATGATCTGCAGAAGTTTGAGTTGAGGATCAGGAAATTTAGGAAAAGATCCAAATGTTACATTGGTGGTTTTGAGAGAGAGGAAAATCACTGGATTCCTGTTCCAATATTCCCTTTGTCCAGCCAAGGAAGACAGAACTGTCAGGGAGCTCCACCTGCTGTTGGAGGTTTGGCACCTTCACGGGAAAAAGGAGGGGATGCAAATCAGAGGGACTGACACATCCCATGGAATGTGACATGGAATGGCTGCAGCTCCTGGGCATTTACCAGCACTGGGATTTCTGAGCAGAGTCAGGCTTCCCACTGCATCCAGCAGGAAAGGGCACTCAGGGGCTGGGAAGTGCAGGGAAATACACCTGGGTGGGATAAACAATGTCCCTGGGGCACATCCCAAGGGATAAATTGAATCCCAGCCCTCGAGCAGGGAAGGGATGGACAGTGCAGGAGACACCAGGAAAGGCCCTTCAAGCCTATCATGGACATCTCACAGAACCATGGAATTCTTTGGGTGGGAAGGGACCTTAAGGCCCATCCAGTCCCACCCCTGCTACGGGCAAGGACATCTTCCACTGTCCCAGGTTGCTCCAAGCCCCAATGTCCAGCCTGGCCTTGGACACTGCCAGGGATCCAGGGGCAGCCACAGCTTCTCTGGGCACCCTGTGCCAGGGCCTCCCCACCCTCCCAGGGAACAATTCCGTCCCAATATCCNGCTGTTGGAGGTTTGGCACCTTCACGGGAAAAAGGAGGGGATGCAAATCAGAGGGACTGACACATCCCATGGAATGTGACATGGAATGGCTGCAGCTCCTGGGCATTTACCAGCACTGGGATTTCTGAGCAGAGTCAGGCTTCCCACTGCATCCAGCAGGAAAGGGCACTCAGGGGCTGGGAAGTGCAGGGAAATACACCTGGGTGGGATAAACAATGTCCCTGGGGCACATCCCAAGGGATAAATTGAATCCCAGCCCTCGAGCAGGGAAGGGATGGACAGTGCAGGAGACACCAGGAAAGGCCCTTCAAGCCTATCATGGACATCTCACAGAACCATGGAATTCTTTGGGTGGGAAGGGACCTTAAGGCCCATCCAGTCCCACCCCTGCTACGGGCAAGGACACCTTCCACTGTCCCAGGTTGCTCCAAGCCCCAATGTCCAGCCTGGCCTTGGACACTGCCAGGGATCCAGGGGCAGCCACAGCTTCTCTGGGCACCCTGTGCCAGGGCCTCCCCACCCTCCCAGGGAACAATTCCGTCCCAATATCCCATCTAAATCTCTCCTCTTTTATGGAAAATTTCTCCCTCCTTGTCCCACCTGCCTTCAAATCCAGGATGTTTCTATTTTCCCTCAGGTTTTATGAGTGGAAAGTGTTGAGCAAATATCCAGGAGCCTCCATGGACAGGAGGGAATAAAATGGGCTCTCTACCGTGTGAGGAGGAGCACAGAATCCACATCCAGGGGTGGCCCTGGCTTTGGGGGATGGAGAAATGAGCGGCTTTAGGGCTGGAGGGCCCTCTGGACATCCCTGCCCAGCACAGGGGACTCCTTGATCTGACTTTTGTCCTGAACAGGGACGTGGCACATGGAGAAGGAGCCTGGATTGAGGCTCCATGCTGGAGCTGCTGGATGGCTCTATGTGACAGATCCGAGCAGCCTCGGAGCCCCGGGTTACACAGGGATTATCCTAATCCTTTCATTAGCTTAAATCCTGCTTTTCTCCAGCACAGGCGAGGCTGTTCCAAGGAGAAAGGAGTCAGCGGTGCAGGAGCACACTCCTCCTTTCTGCCAAGGAGAAGGAGCTGGGAATAATCCCCTCTGTTCAACTGGGATGAATGGGATGTGATTGACACCCCTGGTCCCACTGTTCCTCGCTCCGGAGTGGAGGGAGCTTCTCTCACAGCAGCTCTGGAAAGGAGCAGGAAAAACCCCAGAAGAGGTTTCTTAATTAGGAAAATTTCATTTCTGCAGATTAACATATTTATTAGAGTCATTAATCACCCTTTGCTGTGTCCTACCAGAGCACAGCTCGGCAGGAGCAGGGTGGGATAGGAGAACTCCAACAAGGAGCCAGTGGCTTCCAGGGGAGCATCCCAGCTAGCACAGAGCATCCTTCTGCTCCAGGGTCACTGGGAATGAGCCAGGAATAGCCTTGACAAAGTTGTCACCACTGCACAAGAAGCTAAAAAAGAGCTGGAGAGCGACTTGGGACAAGGGATGGAGGGACAGGACACAGGGAATGGCTTCCCTCTGCCAGAGGGCAGGGCTGGATGGGATATTGGGAAGGAATTGTTCCCTGGGAGGGTGGGGAGGCCCTGGCACAGGGTGCCCAGAGAAGCTGTGGCTGCCCCTGGATCCCTGGCAGTGTCCAAGGCCAGGCTGGACATTGGGGCTTGGAGCAGCCTGGTGGGATGAACTTTACGGTCCTTTCCCACCCAGGCCGTTGTATGGACTCAGAGGAACCAGCCTGGGGTCCCATTCAGTGGTGAGGGGGATGGGAATTGCTCCAGCCCTGATTTCTGGGTCTTTCCCACCTCCTACCAACCCCATATCCCCACCCAAGAAGGCAAAACCAAGTTTTCCAAACATCTTTTTCAGGATATGTCCGAGGCAGCGCTGCCTGCCTGGATCCCTCAGCCCACCCAGGCCCCACAGGTCCCACTCAGCAGCTCCTGCCATGAGGGCACTGCTTAGAACTTTGAATGTGGAATATAAATGGAAAATAACAATGAACTTTAAGGGATCACTTTATACCCCTGAGGCCTCTCCCGGACCAGCTGGGGGTTCCTCCCCCTCTGCTGTGACCCTTTTCGGGGGTCAGGGAGGTGCTGGTGTGTCCTGGTGGGAGGGGACAGGGGCCCTGGCTGGCCACGCTTGTCACCACCATGCAGTGAAGTCTGTGCTCTCTACCCTTCATTCAGTGACCTTCTTCCCTCTTTTCCCTTTTCCAGCACTCCAGGAGCCCATCCAGACTCTGAAGTCCTCAGTGACCTCAGCATTCCCATACAAACAACTTCATTCTTGTCCTACTGTATTTTTCCTGCTAAACTGCATCTGCCCCGCTCCTGGAGGGAATTTGTTCTCCTCTCCCCCATGTTCCTGGGCACAGCCATCAGGATGAAAGGAAACTCGTTGATCCCTCACTTTCTGAACCTGCCCTAATTTCTGAGCCTGGGAAGGAGCAAGGAGCTGCCGTGTGCTCCAGCTGCAGCCTCCAAGGACAATGTGCTCCCAGGAAAGGGGACACCAGGGCAGGCAGGGGAGGGAGCAGTGCTGGGGAGGTCTGGGCTGAGCAGGAGGACTTGGCAGCCCTTACATACACTCAGGAATAAGGATTTTTTACAGTGATGTTTCCTCTGAGTTCCAAAGGAGCAGATTCTGGCTGGATTTGCAGTGATGAGCAGCTCAGAGCTCATCCATCACACTCAGAGGGTTCCCTTAATTAGAGATCCCCTTTTGGAGCATCCTAACCCTAACCCTAACCCTGACAGAATCCCAGCAGAGCCCTCCCTCAGCTCTGCTCCAGACAGGAGATTTTTCTTCATCTGCTTCTGACAACTCCTGTGCTTGTTGGGGGCTGCTGTGGTTGTTGGGAGCTGCTGTGGCTGTTGGGGGCTGCTGTGGCTGTTGGGGGATGCTGTGGCTGTTGGGGGATGCTGGCCAGCAGCCAAACCCCAGCAGAAGTGGCTCAGTGTCACTGGTGCAGGAGATAAGAGTTTCCAAGAGATCCAAGGCCTGTCCACGGTGGCACGTGGCACTGGCTCCCCCCAGTGTATCCCAGTGCCTCCCAGTTCAGCAGAACTAAGCTGGATTCAGTCTCAGGATTTCCTGGCAATGACTCCAACGTGCAGGTGGGGATCACACATCCACCCTTCATCTGCTCCATGGATTTGTGCCAAAGGCAGCAACGCTCCAGCAGCTCTGCCCAGCCCAGCCCAGGTTTGGGGGCAGCTGCCCTTCCTCTGAGCAGTTTGTGGTTATTTTCCCTCTGACCAGATGTTTGTGATTATTTTCCCTCTGAGCAGATGTTTGTGGTCATTCTGCCCCTGGGCAGATGTTTGTGGTTATTTTCCCTCTGAGCAGATATTTGTGGTCATTCTGCCCCTGGTCAGATGTTTGGGGTTATTTTGCCTTTGCCCCCAGAGCCATCACCTGATATCAATCTGCATCCCACAGCCATTCCAGCCAATCAGTCACTAATTACATAATTGAATACCTCGGTGGCTTTTAGGAATATCACACCACGCCCTGGCAGGAGTCAGGGAAGTGCCAAAATCCCAAACAAACCACCTGGGAAGTGAAATGTTTATCCAGAGACCACGCTGGCCCCTGACTCTCCGCGGTTCTGGTCCCATCGGTGTGTCCAGCTACCAGTGGGTGTCCTTGCTCCTGGAAGGAGAAGGGCCTGGAGTTGCTGTGGTACAGTTTCAAAGCCCTACCTGTCCCTGCAGGTGCATTTCTGATCCCCCTTTCTGATGGAGAAGGTTTAGAAAGAAGTCCATGATTTTCCCTAAATCCCAAGTGCCTCACAATTCATTTTGTCCCCCCCAGGAAAGTCCTGTCCCCACTTCCAGTCACCTGTCCTTGGTGAGCAAGGCAGAGGTGCCAATCTGTGAGGAAAAAGCCACTTTTTTTTGCTCAGACCAAAATCCTGCTCGGCCTTGGGCAGCACCAGAGCACAGATGTTTGTCCCAGAGCTCCCGTGAACAGGAGCTGATCCCATGGATCAGGACAGGGTTCAGCACTGGCAGCAATTTGGGGCTCCTGAAAACTGGCAGGGAGATGTCACCTCAAAATGACAACAAGAACTGACCCCAGCTGAGAGCTGTAGTGAAGCCCCTGCTGCTCCACAGCAGGAGGATGCACAGGTAGAACTGCAGGAGCCAGGGAATTTATTTTGGGAATTTCTTTTGTGTGTCTGACATCTTAAAACTTTCTGTCAGGATTTGCTGGAGGTTATTGTCCGAAATACCAAGTTAGACAGACCTCTCGTGGTTATTTACCTTTTGGAAGCACGGAAATATGGAACAAAATATCCAGGGTTTGTTTTGACCTCCACATCCATTAAATATTAACCTCATTTGCTCACTAAGTAGGGAAGACAGGACACCAGGTCCACGGAGAGAATCCCTTCCTGTCTCCTCCATAACTCCGCTAATGATGATTTTGGAAGACCAACTGTTCCAGGGAGCCGAATCCCAGCACAGGGCACGGGGCTGGCACAGGGAATGGCAGGAGATAATCAGGATGTGCTGGAGCAGATGCAGCAGCAGAGGAAGATAAATGGGTGGGAGTTAGAAAGGAAGCAGCAAAAATGAATAGGGGCTGTGAGACCAGAGAGATTAAACAAGATAAAAAGCAATAAATATGTATATTCCTGGTAAACAAGGATTAATGGGAATGGGGGATGTTGCCAGGAGAGGTCTGCTGGAGCCAGGAGGCCAGGAGAGGGTGACAGGACTAACAAGACACCGAGGAGACAGAGAAGTGCTGGCAAACCTTGAACCATCACAGTGAGGAAGAAAGGGAGAGCCCAGGGTGGGGTTGGTGAGGAGAGAAGACAGGGAGACAACAGGAATGGGGGACAATGGTGACCAAATTAGTGTCACCTCACATGGCAGAGGCAGGGGGTGATGGAGATAGTCAGGCCTGCAGAGGCTCGAGGCCCCTCACAGCAGCTCCTGGTGGTAACTTGGGAACCAGAACTTCTCTCCTAGGGAAGGGTGAAGCCTCATTGAGAGGATGAAACCTCCCACCAGCTGCTCAGTTTTATTGTCCACAGAGAAGCAGAGTTCAAACCCTTTTCCCTTTTCCCTTTTCCTTTACAGCAGGACCTCCAAGGCTCCTTCTCCAGGAGGTTTCAGCCTTGATCCTCCTGCCCAGAGGATCCAAACACCTTAACCCCCAGGTCTGGGCACTCCCTACCCTCTGGTGCCACTGCAGAGGCCCAGAGAGGAGGAGGAGGAGGGTGAGGAAGGATCACTTGCCCACCTTGGAGAAGATTCTTCCCAGCTTGGAGAGGATTTTGGAGAAGAGGAGCTGGGGATGTGGCAGGAATTCTGGCCAAGGGCAGGAGAGTGAGTGCCTTCCCTGCTGAATTCTGCACCAGGTGCTGAGACAACGGAGCCATTCATTAAACAGAATTTCCCTTTTCCCACCAGGCTGCAGATTCCGCAGTGATAAAATTAATTAACAACTGCAATTAAACCCAAACTTCCCCTGTTTTGTCAGGATGAGCTGGGGTTTATAGCAGCTCCAGCATCCAGGAGAACACAAGGGTAGGAAGTGCTCATAGCTTGGGACCCTCTGAGCCCTTAATCACTTTGTTCTTGTGGAAAAATTTCTTAGGAGGCTTGGATTTAGGAAAGCAGCATCCAAATTCCCTGAGTATCCTGGAAAATGATGGCCAGGAGAGCTCCAGTGCTGAAGATGGGCTCCAGCTCCGAGATGTCAGGGATCCTGGATTCATGGCAGAGACCAGAGGGTGAGGAAGGTCCTGAGTGAAGGAGGAGTGGATGCCAGAGAAGCTGTGGCTGTCCCGGGATCCCTGGAAGTGTCCAAGGCCAGGTTGGACAGGGCTTGGAGCAGCCTGGGACAGTGGAAGGTGTCCCTGCCCATGGCAGGGGTGGCACTGGATGAGCTTTAAGGTCCTTTGTCCAAAATCCCTCTCAAACAGAAGTGCTGGCACTGCTGATGCCCAGATTTTCTGGAGTGTGAGTCCCAACTCCGACTTCTGGGAGCAGCAATCCCATCTTGTCTGTGCTCTTAATTAAATCAATTATAAGAAGTAATTGAATTAAGAGCCATTTATACAGAGCCTGATTATTTCAGGTCTTTGTAGAGCCCTTAAGAGAACAAAGCTTTCAAGCAGGGCCTGACTACACCCGATCTACCCAGGGAATACAAACCTGGGAGTGCAAGGAGAGAGGAAAACTCAGGGAAAAGCTCCACATTAAGACATCAGCGCTGCGCAGGGGAGGTGTCTGTGAGGCTGTGCAGCCTCTCACTACGGAGACTCCGAGATCAGATGGAATAAAAGCCCTGAGCAGCCTTGTGTGGCCTCAAACTCCTCCTTCTCTGAGCAGGAGGTCGGTCCAGAGCCCTCCTGAGGAGCTCCAAGCTGAATCCTGTGTGACCACATCAGTCATTAACAGGACACTGGCTCTCTTGGTGCTGCACAATTATTAATTACCCATTGGATAACTCCTCTTAGGCTACCAGCAATCCTCTCCAGCCTTTTTTCCCCCTTTTTTAGGGATTCAGCAATGCAGGAAGCACAGGGCGGGCAGCAAACCCTGCAGCCATGAGCAGCAGCATCTTAATTACAGCTCCCTGCAAGGGCGAGGGATCATTCCAGAAGGAATAAAACATTTGGGTTCTTGGGTTGTTTTTTTTTAGCAGAAGCACTTCAGGGTTTTCTAGGCTTGGATTTTAAATAAACATGGCAGAACTCCCTGGGAATGAGGGCTCTGCCATCGTAGCAATAAAGGAAAGATTAGCACTTCGAGGGGAACATTTCAATTTGCCTACAGGTGGCATTTAAACCTTCTTGGCTGGGCCTTTCCCGTCCTCATTCCCTGGAATGGGCTGCCTGCCTGCCTAGCTGGGATAATGAAGTGGCAGCAGTGCAGGAATAATAATTTTAAAAAATAGAATTAATCCCTTTTAATTCCATTTTAAGTGAAATAAGCATGGCAGGGGTGGCATATAGACACAGAGCCTGGCGTGGAGCCTGGAGCTCTTCTCTTTCAAGGACCTGTTGGAATGCCAGGGAAGGAAAACCCTTCTGGTTAAAAACTTTGCATTTCCCTCCCCTGAGATGCCCCTGCTACACCACAGCCAGAGGAGGAACCAATTCCCATTGTTTAGTTCCGAGGGCTGAGCTTTACAGCAGCAATCGCAGTTTAATAACAGGGAATTAATAGAAATCCGGAACGTTGGCCTCGCACAAAATGGGGATCAAATGGAAGCAGAACTCTGGAGAAAGGAAAAAAACCCTTCAGACAGCCTGGCTCCAGAAAGAGAGGAGAGATGAAAATTGGATGGATCCCGTGGGATCATCCCTGCTTGTGGATTTTTTTTTTCATTTGGAACATCTCAAAACCAAGAAGTGATCCCACGGTGCCGCGCTGACCACTAGCCGCCCGGTGGCGTGGCAAGCGGCGACTGCTGTCCTCTTACTCTGGACACTCCGGGAGGTCCCGGTGCGACAGCACGGAGCAGGGTTCTTTGCAGCTCAAACCGCAGATGTTTGCCCCGGGAGCCACAGCTCGCCCTGAGGCTATCTGCCAACAGCCGATTAGGCTGGTCAGCCCAGATGGAAAAACCGCAGCAGGCGAAGGTAAAGACCGAAGGAGGATTCAGGCACTAGTGTATTCCAAGCAATTTATTTGGAATAAAGTCTCAGAGGGAACTAGCCACCCGAATCTGGCCGTTGGTCTGGCCTCGCTGGTTTTATTAGCATGAAACTAAGTAGAAAAGTGGGGAAAAGGGAGGAGTAAAGGAACAACCACTTAGGGAATGACAAGGGGGTGACATACAACCAACCGGGAAACATATTGGGAGGGACTAGTTTAAACTAGCCAACCAGGGATGTAACAAAACAGAACTTTCCAGAGCCTAATAGAATAATCAATGAACTACTTATTAAACATAACTTCTACTAACTAATAAGGAACCGGGGGAGAGAGAGGGTTCTAGAAACCAGGGAGGAGACATGTTCAAGGGAACACCTAGTAGGCGGTGGCATCACAGCCTTATCTCCTCCTCCGATCCGCCCTCAGAGGTGGAGTCTCGGGCGGGGAAATCAACCCACTTGTCATTCACCTGGAAAGTGGGTTGGGCCACCGCCACACCACGGCATAAATTCTCCATCAGATTGAATTGTCACATATTAAAGAATGATCTTGTAATGCCATTTTTGTCCTATTAAATGGATCTGGAGAAGAGATTTTTCTTCCCCCAGTTTCAGACACTTGTTAATGCCATAAAATGGCAAATGAATTGCTAATGAGAGGGAAAATCCTGTGGGAACCAAGTCACCTCCTGCTGGAAATGTTGGGATGAGCCTTTGGCTGACACCGAGATGTCCTCGTGGTGTCCCCTCGGTGTCACACGGAGTTTCTCCCTCAGCCCCGGTGCTGTGTCCTCCTTGCTTTTGGGCACCACCTAATGGCTCCTCACCACTTCAAAGATCAGGGAAAACAGGGAAAAGGCATTCCCAACGTTGTGTGGCAGCATGAAAAGTAGAGAATTGCCCTAAATTCCTCTCAATTCCCGAGGCAGAGCGAGGTCTGTGTGTCTGAGCCCTATCCCGCTTCCTACCCTTCAGCTGGGACAAATTCCCATCCCAGCTGGGATGGGAAGGGAACACATCCAGTGAGGCCAGAAATACAATCCTAGCTGGATTTTAACTGTGCATGGAATAATGGGTTAGAGGAAAAATCTCCTTATGGATCATCTAGATTTATTAGGGAAAGTGCTCATGGAGCTGTGCATGTGGAAGGGTTGGGGCCACACAGACGTGGAAAGGGAATTGTTTGGATTTTTAGGATTGATTGCAAGTCTTTACCTTAGGGAAAGATAATATTCCTATGGGAATGAGAGCAGGGAGAGAGCAGGTCACGATGGAGCTCCTCTGACAAACTGGGTCTCCTTCCCAGTTTTCTTCTTCCCAAACCAGAGGAGCGCTGGGGTGAACAGATCATCCCAAACCTTGTCCCCCAGCCAGCCCTCAGTGGGTGCAGGGATTCAGGAATGCAGGGATGAGTATGGAGTGTCCATCCCAGAGCCCCACAGCACCTGGGGTGAGGAAGTGCAAAGCATTTGGGTCACGGATTGTGTCGTGTTGAGATGTTTGTAACTCTTTTATTTGGCTTTTTGGTTTTACACCCCCAGGTGTTGTTTGTCTCCACCAGCAGGAAAAGGGGACTCTTCTTCCTTTCATGGAATCATGGAATGGTTTTGGTGGGAAGGGACCTTAAAGCCCATCCAGTCCCACCCCTGCCATGGGCAGGGACACCTTCCACTGTCCCAGGCTGCTCCAAGCCCTGTCCAACCTGGCCTTGGACACTGCCAGGGATCCAGGGGCAGCCACAGCTTCTCTGGGCACCCTGTGCCAGGGCCTCCCCTCCCTCCCAGGGAGTGACCACCCCAGACTGTTCACCACAGAGTCACCACCACAGAGTGACCGTCACAGAGTGTCCACTAGAGAGTGACCACCACGGCATGACAACCACAGTATGTCCACCACAGAGTGCCCACCATGATATGTCCACCACAGTGGCCACCAGAGCATGGCCACCACAGCCTGACCACCACAGAGTGCCCATCACAGAGTGACCACCACAGTGTGACTACCACAGGGTGTCCACAACAGTGTGACCACCACAACATGACCACCACATTGTGCCCACCACAGCATGTCCACCACAGAGCACTCAGACCATCCTGCCCACCACAGTGTCCACCCCACGCTGCTCACCAGAGCTGCCCAGAGCGTTCCTGTGCTGGTGCTAGCTCCGGCAGAACCTCCCAGCCCTGCCAGAGCCATGCTGTGAAGGCGACAGGAGCAGGAGGATTCCTGCAAGGATTTGTCAGTGACACTGGGAAATCATTCGGGGTTTGCTAATTGGATAACAAGGCAATTACAGCCTTGCATGTGTAATTCCCTGCTCCGAGTGCACTCAGACCATGGGATGAGGATGTCTCGGTGTGGGGGGAGGTTTAGATCAGCCCCTGAAGGATCTGTCTGACATCAGAGCTTTGCTCAGACTCAGGGAGAGCCTCCCAGCTCTGCCCCAAGGCCTGGAGAACCCCGGCCCAGCTCTGCACTTCATCCTGTGGGGCTGCCCAGGTATCCCAATGCCCCTGGGCGCACCAGGAAGCTCCTGAGGGACCCACACACCCCTGACCCCATCCCAAACACCCCCCAAACCCTCCTACCCACCACCTGCCACTCCAGGATGGGGCTCACGGCGCTCCACACCCACTCCTGGGGCACTCCCTGCCTTCCTTCTCCTGGGTGGGTGAGAAATGTCCTCTCTTTTAGCTCCTCCACCACCCTGAAGGGCCAAACTCCTCCTTTCCAGAGCAAAACACCCCAAATTCGCCTTTCCCTCACTGCCCTCCAGCTGAACTCTTGCCAAGGTGATATTTGTGGGGTTTTCTCCCTTTTTCCAGCAGTCAGAGCATTTCAGATCCCTCCTTTCCCCCATCCCACAGTTCCCACCAGAGGAGTAGCAGGGGGACAGCAGGAGCACATCTTCAGGCAGGGCTGTGGCAGCACCCAGCTCAAGGAAGCTTCTTCACCCCAATCCCCACATGACTGAGAGGTTTTACAACATTCCCACCTCTCCTTGTTTTATCCCATGTTTTCCTTCATTAGGAAGAGCTTCCCCCTCTCCTCTGCTCCTGCAGGTTTTCCGTGTTCAGCCCATGGAGCTCCTGCTGACACCACTGAGGTGCTCCTCAAATGTGGAGGTTTTTCCCGAGTTTTTTGCTCCTGGATTGCAGTGGGAGCCCATCAATGTGTACAGGACACTTCAGCCTTCCCTCAGTTCTGGAAAGAGACCCAGTAAAGTGTTAGTAAATCATGGAATCATGGAATGGGTTGGGTGGGAAAGGACCTTAAAGATCATCTCATCCCATCCCACTGCCTCCCACAGGCAGGGACACCTTCCACTATCCCAGGCTGCTCCAAGCCCTGTCCAACCTGGCCTTGGACACTGCCAGGGATCCAGGGGCAGCCACAGCTTCTCTGGGCACTCTGTACCTGGGCCTCCCCACCCTCATAGCCAGTAATTCCTTCCAGACATCCAAAATTTTGCCAAGTTCTGTCTCTCTCTTTAAACTTCAGCCCAGCACTTGACCCCTTTCCCTTTGGGAATACAGGACCTGGCCTGGCAACTCCTCTTTTGGGATCTTCTCTGCAGATCTTCCTGCTTAATCCTAAGGCCCTAAATCACTTGGGAATATCTAAGTAAAGCAAGAATTAATGCCTTTAGCAACACAATAATCATGAATATCCTGAGCTGGATCCACAGGGATAATGGCGTCCAACTCCTGGCCCTGCACAGACATCCCAAAAGTCCCACCCTGTGCCTGGGAGCATCAGTCAGCCTTGCACCCAGGGAGACCTCTGGGATCGTTAAATCTTTATTTACTCCATTTCTTCCCTCTGTCTACTCTAAAATTTCACTCTTTTATTTTACTGAAGGAGTTTTCTACCCCAAGTCTCAGACTGAGCTGTAATTCTGTCAGAATTGCCTCTGACCGTGCTCACAAATATGTTCTGTGCCAAAAAACTTTGATTTTTGCTTTGTTTTGCCCTGGAATCAGGAGCACTGTCACTGCTAGGTGGAAATGTCACAAAACTACATAGCTATAATTTTTATGTCCCCGTTGCAAAGCGCCTTTGTGCTGTGTTTGCATTTTGAATTTGCTGCTGGAACAATAACATCCCATTTGGGTCACAATCAGGGGCCTTGCGCTAGGATAAAATTTTATGCTTAATCAGAATAATTTGAGTTGTTTTGTGGGCATTTGGAGGTTTGTGATGTCCCAAACCATTCACTTTGTTGCTTTTAAGTGGCCAGGTGTGCTAAGTAGGGGCTTTACTGTCAGTCAGCCACCCATAATTGGCTTTGGAAGCAGAGACTTGTGCTTTTTGGAATATTTACAAGCAAGTGGTGACATTTTCGACAGATCAGGCAAAGCTTCTGACTCAAAAAAGCCTCATTTTTGTGACTATCAGCAACATGACCTCCCTGGTTTGGAAGGGAAAAGAAGGGGTTGTGCTGTTTAGAGCTGACAAGGAGGTTTCACAGCTTTTCTCAGATTCACAGAGTCATCCTAATGCAGCTCAGTGATGGAAACTGCACTTGGAGGGATGGATTCCAGCCCTGCACAAGGATTCAAACTCCAGCCAGGAAAGGTTTTGGCTTAGGGAATGTTTTATAAGGATTACCTGCTGAATCATAAAATCATGGAATGATTTGGATGGGAAAGGACATTAAAGCCCATCCAGTCCCACCCCTGCCATGGGCAGGAACACCTTCCACTGTCCCAGGCTGCTCCAAGCCCCATCCAACCTGGCCTTGGACACTGCCAGGGATCCAGGGGCAGCCACAGCTTCTCTGGGCACCCTGGGCCAGGGCCTCCCCACCCTCCCAGGGAACAATTCCTTCCCAATATCCCATCCAGCCCTGCCCTCTGGCAGTGGGAAGCCATTGCCTGTGTCCTGTCCCTCCATCCCTTATCCCAAGTCCCTCTCCAGCTCTCCTGGAGCCCCTTCAGGTCCTGCAAGGCCACAATTAGGTCTCCCTAAATTTTTTCTTCTCCAGGCTGAACAATCCCAGCTCTCCCAGCCTTTCTACAGCAGCCCAGAGAACAGTAAAATTCCCACTTCTCCTTATCAACAAAATACATCAAGCAGGGATCCACTGTCACATTCCCAGTGGGAGATTCCTTGTGGGGGCACACACAAGGTCTGGCTGCAAATTATTAAAACTTAAGATTAATTCTAAAATAGTTGTAATTCTGTCCTTCCTGACTGCAATTCCAGAACCTGGAGTCAAAGACAACCTGATGTGATGGGGAGAATTTTTCCCGTGGCCATTTTTGAGTGTCCTTTTGAGCTGCCACAGGACACCACGATTCCACAAAATCCATGATATTTTGTCTTTTTCTTCTTAGACCCAATTCTGCATCACTCTCAAAGTTGTGACAGTCACCACAAAAATGGTGACGTGTTCCTGTCTCAGCTTTACACCTCCAGCTCTTCAGGAGGCTGAAATTCAGCACTAGAGTTGAGCCCAGCTGAAAAGCCAGCTTGGATTTCGGCTCCAAGATGGAAATAACCTGATGCTGGCAAAATGATATTCTGGGAGGTAACCATAGAAACGTTCTCAGGGATGGATGGGGGTGATTCAAAGTTGCAGGAAGGCAGGAACAGGGTCTGGATAGGTTTTTGTTCATGTGAGGGCATCACCTGGGTCAGGAATTATTGATTGCATTAAGGAGCTGCCTCCATGTAGCTGCAGGTGATTCCTGCATGGATGAGAGCCCCTCTTCCCAAAGGAACAGCAGCTCCTGTGTATTCACACATGCAGGAGTTGCAGCTCATGATTCCATGATTATTCCCTTATTCCATTATTGAGTGGGAGCACAGGGACTGGAGTGTCCCAAGCAGGAAACTGGGACCAAATTGCTGCTGCCCTTGAAGTCAGTGGTTGGATGTTGTGGAAAAGGCTCCTGCTTTTAAATTTGGGAAGAGTCCTACGAGTGCAAGGGAGGATCTCCCAGCTGGTCACAGGGCTGGAACACTTCTGAAGAGCAGCTGAGTGAGATGGAGAACAGAAGGCTCCAGGGAGACCTCAGAGCACCTTCCAGGGCCTAAAGGGGCTCAAGGAGAGCTAGAGAGGGACTTGGGACAAGGGATGGAGGGACAGGACACAGGGAATGGCTTCCCACTGGCAGAGGGCAGGGCTAGATGGGATATTGGGAAGGAATTGTTCCCTGGGAGGGTGGGGAGGCCCTGGCCCAGGGTGCCCAGAGAAGCTGTGGCTGCCCCTGGATCCCTGGCAGTGTCCAAGGCCAGGCTGGATGGGGCTTGGATCAGCCTGGGACAGTGGAAGGTGTTCCTGCCCATGGCAGGGGTGGGACTGGATGGGCTTTAATGTCCCTTCCCACCCAACCCATTCCATGATTCCATGATTCCATGACACAGCCCTGACCTAAAGGCCAGCAGGGGCCATCCCCCCACATCCTCACCAGCTCTCAGCCCTCCCTGCCAATCCAGGCCTGGCAACAAACTCCAATTCCCAAAACACAGATTTGAATCAGTCCCTGTAGGTTTGAACACCTCATTATTGGTTGCATCTTTTTCCTTTTAGAAACTCAAGACCCAACTCTCTTTTTGCCAAAACAATCTGTGCCACTTGTGTGACACAAAAACATTTGAGGACATCTTCCATCCACTTTGCAAGAGGAGGCACAAGATTTTGGACAAGTCTCTCTATTGACCAACTTCCACACACATGAAAATCCAAATTAAAGCCATCAAACTCAATTGGCTCTGGGAGTGTAGCCCTGTGCTCCCCACAATTATTTGGATAATCCCTAACGAATCATTAGATGGGAATCGGAAGAGCAATCATGGTTTTATTTGCTTCATGACACTCCTGCAAGATTCCATGTTTATTTTCATGATATTGAAAACCAGGAATCATCCATGGATAATTGCTCTGAACTGTTGCTGCTGTGGCAGTGAAAATAAAAATAAAAGGAGAAATAAACCCATGAACTCAATAAAAACACCCAGATATTGAGATATTTCTCCACTTTATCCTCCCTGCCTGCCACTGGACCATGGGAATAAGCAAAGCCTGGACAGAGAATCCCAGAATCTTCACAGAATAATGGAATGGGTTGGGTTGGGAAGGGACCTTAAAGCCCATCCAGTGCCACCCCTGCCATGGGCCTTCCACTAGACCAGGAGCGGAGGAAATGAGGCTCAGGAAGGGCTCAGCACAGAGATCCCATTCCAGAGGTTTTCCAGAAGAAAGGATGTGGGTCTAAGGCCTGGACATTTTTCCTTCTGGACATTCGTCCGTGGGAATTACATTCCATACACCTTCACAACAGAAATATTGCTGTGAGCCCCGGGTACCACCAAACTTGTGCCCCCAAAAAACTCTACAAACAGTACAAAGGAACAAGGCTTTAATGGTCCCATGGAGATTTTAATGTCTTTGTTTGCTTTTAATTCCACTCTTTATTTAATTCTTGTTTTAAATTCAGTACAGCTACTTCTCATACACATCCCAGAATCATGGAATCACTGAGGTTGGAAAAACCTTCCAGGATCACCAAGTCCAAGCTGTGCCCGATGCCCACCTTGTCCCCAGTCCAGAGCTCTGAGTGCCATGTCCAGCCCTTCCTTGGACACCTCCAGGGATGGGCACTCCAACCTCCCTGGGCAGCCCCTTCCAAGGCCTGACCACCCTTTCCATGGAGAAATTCCTGCTGATGTCCAACCTGAGCCTCCTCTGGCACAGCCTGAGGCCATTTCCTCCCATCTATGATGTCCCCAAGGAGTGAGGACTCACAGGGGTGAATCTCACAGGGTCACCCTCACTGGAGCTGGCCCAGCTCTTTGTCATAGGCTACAAACCCGGCTTTCACCAGGAGAAAAAATTACCTAGGAAAACAAATCTCCTGTTTCCAGCCCAACCCTGATGTCTTGCTAATGGCACAACACACGGAGAGACATGGCTGAACTACTGCTGAGTTATTTGTCTTTTCTTTTCCCTGTGTCAAAGGCTAAAATAAACCCAGAGCAGAATCCAAACCCAAATAAAACAGCCCCATTTCTCCCTTTGCAACATGCTCCTGTTAATAAATTTTGGCTGATGATCTATTTGAGGGGGACACTCTCCTGCCCTTTCTTTGTGGTATCTGGACAGCTTCTCTATAAAATTAATAACAAGAATTAAATCCCCAGTGAGCTGCAGGCAGTATCTGATCCTTCTCCCTGCCAAGGACAAAGCTCTGCTCCGTGTGGGTTTAACAGGGCTCTGATAACCAGAGCAGAAGAGAAGAACTGGGTTTTAGCACAAAGAATTTTAGAGATTTTCAAATATAGTCCCAAAAGAAACATGAAACCAAACATTGATATTTTCTTCCTGGGTAATTCTTGAGGGGGAAATTCCAAGCAGCCAATGCAAGGATTTAATTTGGACACAATGCAGCAGGATTTTGATTCTGAAATTGGATAATCAATTACAATATATTGTATTATAAATATATTGGTCTCTGCAGCCTGGAAGGCAACAGTTGGAAAACAAAATGGGAAAAGTTTCCATTGCAATATCCTGCAGGGATTGAAAATCCTCCACTTGGAGAGCCAAGACAGCAGGAGGCAGAGGGAAATCCTGGAGGCTTTTGGAGTGGAAGGAGCTCTGGGCACATGGAATGTGTTGGGTCTGATGTAGATTCCTCCAAAAGTGGTGGTGGCCCAAAGCAGAGGGACTGGGCAGCTCTTGGGTCACACTCATGGCCAACACTCCAGAGGCAGCTCCTCCACATGGGATCTCAGCTCACTTCTGTCACTGAGACATGGAATCACAGAATCGTGGAAAATCCTGAGCTGGGAGGGACCCAAGAGAGCTGGAGAGAGACTTGGGGCAAGGGATGGAGGGACAGGACACAGGGAATGGCTTCCCACTGCCAGAGGGCAAGGATGGACGGGATATTGAGAAGGAATTGTTCCCTGGGCAGGACCCACCAGGAACATCAAATCCAGCTCCAAGCCCTGCACAGACACCCCAACAACCCCACCAGGACCTGATGGAATCACACTTGAGACTTGATAGACAACTCAAAATACTCTGTCAGCACCAAGGCCCATCTTCCCATTCCCTGATATCCACGTGAGAACAGAGGGAAGGAAAAGACAACGTTATCCCTGTACTTGAAGCATCTCACGGTGACCACAGCTCAGGACTCAGTCTGAGGGCTTCCAGTTTGTTTTTACAAGTAAAAAAAAAAAAAAAGGAAATAAAGAGAAAGAACTCTCTGAGGGCTTCAGGTGCATCTTTGTGCTCAATAACCCCTCCTGTCCTTTCTCCAGGTGTTTCTTTAGGCACAGATGGAATTCCCTGATCCTTCCACACACCAAGGACAAGAGTTGTGCAATTCAGCCATATTTTGAGGGGAAAAAAAACACCAAATGAAATGAAATTTTGAATGAAGAAACCCAAACCATTCCATTGAGTCTGGTCTATACCTGATCTCACATCATTCTGTTCACTGGCTGCCCATTTTCAGTGGACAATCTCAGGAATTCCCATTCCCACTCCATTCTGGCATTTAGGAGGTGCTCCCATATCTCTGTTCCAGCTGAATCAGCCCTGCCTCCCTTGTCCATCCTGGAGGCCATTCCAGGTCTCTGTCCCTGTTGTTGCCTTTCTCTGCTCAAATTTCTCTTTTCCAGCCTGTTCCTGTTTTTCCAGCACAGGGATCAGTAGTGCACCCTGGAGAAGCAGGAACACCTGATGTCCTCTCCATCCCTTCATCCTAACATCACCTAAAGCCTCTGTGGCATCACCGAGCCTGAACATGCAGAGGAATCCTCGGAGTTGCTCCAGGATGTCCCTCCTGAGCAGGAACAGCCACTTCAGAGCACACCTTGGGAAGTGGTTGGTTTTGCTTGGCAGTTATTGCATTTCCTTGGAATTTCCTGACTGGATCATGGAGCATCCCAAGCTCCTGCAGCAGCTCTTTGCCATCAGCTGCCACTTCCCCCTCCAAGGTGGGAATGACACGGGAAGACCCCGTTTTGCTCAGCAGATTGGATTTCTCCTTCCAGCTGAACTGAGGGAAGGAGATGAGGCTGAGTTTACTCATCCTAGGGGGAAAAAACCCACAGCAGAAAGTTAATCTGGAGAACAATTTTCCTAATTAACTCCAGACTCCAAGCCCCAAACCCGGTGTATTTATTAATCTTATGACTCAGAAATGCATTTTTCTATACGTGGCTCATCTGCCTTGTTTTTTAATTGGTGTTCTGTGTCCATCTCCAGGAACATTGGCTGAAAAATATTGGATATAAAAAAGAATGGATGGATGAAACCCATACCATCTAAAGAAACTCCTGGATTTTACTGTTTTCCCTAAATTTTTGTCACATTGAGGAATGCAAGGAGCTTGCCAGCACATGGGGAGCAATAACACTGAGCAACTCAAAGATGCTGTATAACGACCTGGAATATTAAAATTAACTAGTTAATTGAAAGGAATTGGGTGAATTAGGACAGCAATCACAACCTCCAAAGTGGAGAAAGTGCTTAAAAAATCACTATTTATTTTTTGTATTTTATTTTATGTATTTTTTACTATAAAAAACTGGAAGGCTTCTTGCACACTCCAGATATCTCAGTCTATAGATCCACATAATTCTATTTTATCCCATCAATTCAGGTGTCACACTTCCTGAATTAGTGCATACAGGGATTGCTTATCAAATGGACTTGACCTGGAAAATGCAGGGAAGTGGAAATGTTAAATTCATTAGGATAAATGTTCTGAGAAAAGGACTTTCCTTTCCTTTCCTTTCCTTTCGTTTACTTTCCTTTCCTTTCCTTTCCTTTCCTTTCCTTTCCTTTCCTTTCCTTTCCTTTCCTTTCCTTTCCTTTCCTTTCCTTTCCTTTCCATCTCGAATCTTCCTGAACCTTCCCAAAGTTTCCCTTTCTCCATGCTTTAGGAGAAATCCCACATTGGCTGCTCTTCCTTCATCATCCAGGGTTCCTGTGAGGTCACGGACTCTGCTTTGAGGTCACTGTCCCAGGTACAATTCCTGTAGAAATACGGCTTCTCTTAGGAATTTCCTATGCCCGTATCCTTTTTTGGACAATCCTGCCATGGAAAACAGGAATACCTCAATTAGGAATGCACCAAACGCATTTTTGTGTCTCTGGAAAGAGCTTTTGCATCTCAAACATAAAGAGTTTGAAGGATCAACCAAATGGGGCCTGGGTGGGAGCTTCTGACCTCCAGAGGTTCAGCAGATTATGCTCCCAAAGGTCCACCTGCCCTGGATCCCTGTGCAGGGATGGGAAGAGGAGATCCAGTGAACTGCAGTGGGGACAAAACAGAAATTCAGAATTTTCTTTGCTGTCCCATGGGAGGATCTTGAAATCCCTGGAAGAAGATCCTGAGGAGGGTGGCGACCTGAGCGTGAGGAGCTCTCAAGCCTCCTGCTTGCCAGCAGCTTTCAGGCCGAGGTTGGAAGGCATCTTCCAAAACAAAACAGAAAAAGAATGCAGAAGGCTTAAAATTACTTTCCTGATTATCCTTTGGGAAGGAACAGATCCAAAAGGAAGCTGGCAGGTGGTTTTCACCCTGCTGTGAAAGCACCAGGGTGCCTCTACCCTCTCCCCCCACAACCTCCTGGGAGAAGTTCCTCCCCTGCTCCTCTCACCTGAGCACCCATCACTCCTTCCTGGGTAAATCCTGGTGCCCCTAAAAGCATTTATTCCAAATCTGCAAATCCTTTCTGTGGACCCCATTCCCTTGGGAATCCTGCAGCTGGGAGTTTAATTAACCAGCACCTCATTAGTGTGTCCTGCCCACCAGCCACTGCTCAGCCTCGGAACCACGGATCTGACCACGAGCTCCAATCTGGACAAGCTCCAGTAAGTTAATTGCTTGATTTAAAGCAAATTTATTTAAATTGCTGCATTTCCAATTAATTCAGCTCAGATTCCAACTCCTTCAACTTAAACCCATGGCATGGCAGAGTTTCTTTTGGAGAGCAAAATCACTCATTCTCTGCCTTTAGGGATAAAAGTTTGGGGTCATTATATTTTGCCTCAGTCCACTGGGATTACCCAGCACATCTGAAATCCGGAGTTTCATCACAAACACGCAAGGAAATGTGAAATTATTGTCTGGAGCATTCCAGGATTCTGTTACAAACTGGAGATCTCCTTTTCATTACCAACTCTTTCCATAGGCACTTTTTTTCCTGGGAAGCTTTGAACCCATTAGCATAATAAGCTGTTCCTCAAATCCTGATTGCTAATTAAAGCCATATATTATTGTCAGCTCCCCCATTGCTGTGTGGGCTCAGTTTTCCCTCATTAAAGTGTAATAAATGCTCCTTTTTTTTTCTCCTTTCTTTTTGTTTCCTTTTTTCCATCTTTTTTTCACTTGCAAAAACAAACTCGAAGTGAACTTACATAAAACTGGATTCGTTCTTTCCCTGCTTTCTGGAGGGAAACTACAGCCTATTCAGCATATTTTCCATGTGTTTTCCACAAATAAAGGGCTGTATTGACTCCCAAAGATATCACACAGCTCCGGAGCTAATTAAAAGTCAGCCTCTGTGCAATTGCCATGGCACAAAAAGCAAAAAACTCACGGATTTTCCTTTGAAACTCAACCCCGGAGCTACTCTGTGCAAATACTAAATGAGGAAGTCAATTCCAAAAAAAAAAAAAAAAAAAGCAAGCCAGGGAATGATGGCTGTTCTCAGCACAGAGGGGGTTTAAACAGCTCAGGAGTCCCACGAGGGTTCCATGACCCAAAATTAGGAGACAAAAGGAGATGTGGGATGTTAGATTGGAGCCCAGCTGGGACAGGCTGAGCAGCCTCTTCCCACAGAGGAAATATCAGCAGAAATATCCATGAGATTCCAGAGGAGTGAGAAAAAACAAGGAGGAGCCGTGAAGGGAAGGAGAACAAAGTAAATCTGCAAACAAAAGGTTGGACTTGGCGATCTTGGAAGTCTTTTCCAGCCTTAATGATTCCATGAACCCATGGCTGGAGAGGCTGGAAGGATTCTCCACCCCTCAAGTTGGATGTCTACCCCATGGATGGATTCCAGAGCATGCCACAGGTTGTCTTTAAGCATTCCTGAGTTTCCTGGAGACAGAATCACCCCTTTGTGGGAGAACAGGATGTGTTGGGATACAAAACTACCTGGAATTGGCTCAGTGGGTCTGAGCAGGGTGCTGATAACATCAAAATTGTGGATTTGATCCCTGTATGAGCCATTCACTTTAGAGCTGGACTGATGACCCTTGTGGATCCCTTCCCACTCAAATATTCTGGGATTCTGTGTGAAATTTAATCCTGGCAAAAGAGTCTGAGCCTGCCAGAGGGCAGGGATAGATGGGATACTGGGAAGGAATTGTTCCCTGGGAGGGTGGGGAGGCCCTGGCCCAGGGTGCCCAGAGAAGCTGTGGCTGTCCCTGGATCCCTGGCAGTGTCCAAGGCCAGGCTGGACAGGGCTTGGAGCAGCCTGGGACAGTGGAAGGTGTCCCTGCCATGGCAGGGGGGGGTACTGGATGGGCTTTAAGATCCTTCTCATCCCACCCTAGTCTGTGGTTCTACCATTCCTACATGGAATTGCAGGAGTCACATCCAAATGTTTAAATTCTGAATACTGAAGGTCAGTTCAGGGCTGAGGAGAGGCCCCAGGCCAGGCTGTCCCTGCCTCCTCCCATGGAGAAAGGATGGGGAACAGGATCAGCTCTGTGTTTTTCCAGTTCCTGCTTCTTACTTTCTATCATGGAAAATAGCAGTTTCCAGGGAAAGGAACATCCCAACCAAAACAAGCTGGGATTTGGGATTTTCTCTGTGATTTTTGGGAAACAGTCTTCCATGGCAGAGCAGGAATCAGGAAAGAGACTTTTTCTGTCCTGGGAATAAATGCTCATCTCATTCACCGCAGTGTTTCCCAGGCATTGATACAATTCTGTCTGAAAGCCATGATCCCACTGAAGGCTTTCAGCAAGGAAGGTCCCTCTTCCTGCCAGGTTGGATACAGGAGAGGGTTAAATGTGGAAGAATGGCAACGAGGGTGTAGATTCCAAGTGACCTGGCAGCTGGGAATGTCAAGGCCTGGAAAACAAGCGTGGGAAAGCCATCTCTTACCCTATTGCTCTGTTTTGGGAAGTACAACCTCTGTGTAGCATAAGGGAGGTGTTTGGAAAGACTTGGAGGAAAACTCTTCCTCTCCAGTGGACTAAAAACTCCATAGCCATGCTGTGGTGTCCCAAAAAAACCTAGGGACATTTATAAGCGTGGGACATGTCCAGCAATGTGGGAAACACAGGTATTGTGCAAAAACCCCAAAAGAAAAGGTCCCCCTGAGAAGTGCCTGCAGTGCAGCGTTTCCATTTCAGTCTCTCACCTCCCCAAATTAAATTAAATAAAAAGTATTATCTGGAGTTATTAATCTTTCTGTAATTGCTATCTCAATAATAAGGAATTGATTAATGATTGCATTAGAAATTATAATAATAATTATTAAAATTTATGCTGGCCAGTAATTACCAAATGCCTGCTAATGAGTGGGATGGAATCATTGAGCTTTCCCTTGGAGGAGTCAGGAAAGTGACAGGAAACACAAAGTTTTTGGGAGCTGTGGGACTGAATCCTGATGAGAATCATTCCAAGCCTGTCCAGACCTTGGTGCTGAGGGTCCTGCAGGGAATGGTGGGATGTGCCCAGAGTTCTGTGGCACGGAAGACAAAATTCCTGCTACTGGATCATCACAGAGACCCCTCTGGTGCCCTCCAGACTCCCGGAGCTCAGGAGATTCCTAAATTAAGGCGTTTCTCAGAAGAAGGCTCAGCTGACCTTGGCAGTGCTCTGGTGAAATGCAGAGGAAATCATGGAATTACGGAATCACTACAGTTGGAAAAGCCCTTTAAGGGCATTGAGTCCAACCATCACCACAGCACCAACAAATTCACCATTAAAACATGTCCCCAAGTGCCACATCCACAGGTTTTTGAACACCTCCAGGGATGGGAACTCTGCCATGCCCTGGGCAGCTGTGCCAGTGCCTGACCAGCTTTTCCATAAAGAAATTTTTCCTGATATCCAATCTAACCCTCCTCTGGCCCAGCCTGAGGCCGTTCCCTCTCCTCCTGTCCCTGTTCCCTGGGAGCAGAGCCCGACCCCCCCCAGCTGCCCCCTTCCTGTCAGGGAGTTGTGCAGAGCCACAAGGTCCCCCCTGAGCCTCCTTTTCTCCAGGCTGAGCCCCTTTCCCAGCTCCCTCAGCTCTCCTGGGGCTCCAGCCCCTTGCCCAGCTCCGTTCCCTTCCCTGGACACGCTCCAGCACCTAAATCAGGCGTTCCCTAAACTTCAATCAGACAATTAATGAATGAATACATTTCAGGCCATGCTCTAGGAATGTTCAGAACTCCCCCAGGTGGCAAAGCCTCCTGCTTTGGGGGGTTTGGTGTGGGGAGGATGTTTTTGGAGATTTTAAGGAAACAAGAAATGCGTGCACTTTATTTCATTAACAACAGCTACAAATGGCCCCAAAGGAGAGGAACCAGGGGCTGTGGACTTTGTCTTCTGCTCCCACCAAGATCTGCACTGGAACATCTCTTTCCACCCCAAATGGACACATTCCACTATCCCAGGTTGCTCCAAGCCACATCCAATGTGGCCTTGGACACTTCCAGGGATGGGACAAAACCCCTGGGCAAAAACAAAAAGAAAATGGGGGCAAAGAAAATGAAGAAATCAAATTTTCCTTTAAGAGGACTTCTACTGAAGACCCAGAAACCTGGAAACTTTTTAAGGTAATTAGCTCAAAATGAGGTAGTTAAGAATATCTACAGTGGAAGGAATCCTCATATGATGATTTTACAGTTAATATTTAATAATGGTCCTAAAAATACCTGCCTGAGCACAGTGGAAATTGTGGAGCTTCCAGGAGGTTGTTGGGCAAAAGTCCAAGGAGATAATTTTTATTGTCTGAGTTATCAGAGCTTTGGGTCTCTCTCACCCCTTGCTGCTGTCATTCCTGGAGTGCCAGGTCTTCTTTCCCATATCTTGCCATTTTTTAAAGCTGAATTAAAAATTCACCTGGCACAGACAAAAAAATGTTCAAAAATTGGTCTTTGCATCCTTGGAAAACTCTGTCAGCTCTGCCTGCCTCCCGCTGGATATTCCCTGGATGTGGCAGCTGGAGAAGTTGAGGCCAATCCCAGCTGTCTCAGTCAACTCTTCATGGTCTTAAATGTGATTTTTGTGGATCAAAATATCTTCCACCTCTCAATTCCTAAGTTTTCCAAGCAGGCTGAGATCCTCCCCCTGTGCAGAAGGAGATGGGAAGCACAGACATCACTCCATGAACTTCAAGGCTCCAATAATTCCCACAAAAAGGCCGGACATGGAGCACTCTGGAGAAAGGAAGAGCACATTTATCCACCTTGAAGGAAAAATGTGGTGGCTCTGTAGAGGTGTCATTTTCCTGGCAGTGCAAGATTCCACAGGATCCTGCTGCCTTCCTTAACCTTTTCCATGTTATCAGCACATCCCTATCACCAAAGGGAAACCTGAGCCCTGGGAAAGGCTGTGGAAGGATCACATTTCCCAGTGGATGCTATTCCAGTAACAGAAGGAAATCCTGCAGGATGCACAGCTCAGGCCTTGTTCCCACTGTGTTTAAGTCCAGACTTTCACCTTAGGCCTGGTCTGGAGCTGTTTTTTCCCTGGGATTTTCACCTCCATGTTTTTTCATCCCTTCCAGGTCCATGAGGAGATGGTTGGTCCTGGATGCTGTGGGAAGGAACAGCATCTGCAGGGCTGGGCAGGCATAGATTTAAATTTTTTTTTTTTTTAATTTTCATTTTCATTTTTATTTAATAGATTGTCAGGTAATTCTAATGTGACAAAACCTTACCAGACAGCCATGGCTGAAATCCCTACAGGAACCAGAACCATCCCAAGACCAAAGACAGGGATTTGCCTCTTTCCCAAGCTGCATTCCCTCATTTTCTCCCAGGAAGTTCAAGAGAACTGTGAGGATTTAGGACAATCACCCAGCTGTGTTGTAGGACATTCCCAGGGCTGAGTTCTCCCCTTGCTCTCCAGAATTCCATGTCTCGGTGCCATCCCCTCACTGCTTATTTTGATACACATTCCTCAGGGAGAAGACATTCCATAACATAGAATCACAGGGAAAAGCCTTCAATTTCTTCGGACTGGCCACAGAACTCGGGGAGAAAGGGATAACAGGACAACTTGGAAAAACAGGAGAAATAACAGAGCAATAAATGACAGATGGACCTAAATCTCTGCTTTACCCTGGGGTGATATCAGCGGGACACCACCCACAAGGCCCAGCCTAAGCAGAGGTTTCCCACAGGCTTTGATGGAGAACAGTGGGAGACCATCAAAAGAATCATGAAATTGTGGAATGGTTTGGGTGGGAAGGGACCTTAAAGCCCATCTTGGGCAGGGACAACTCCCACAGGGCCAGGATGCTCAAGGAGAAAGGAGAAGGGATCATCTGAGGTCAGCAGGATGCCTAAAGAGACAACTGTTGGGAGCACTCACACTGATCTCCTCAGGCCCCCCCACCCATTCGGGGCTCCACAGGACAGTTCATCTTCCTGAGGAATAAATCCCCTCAATTACTGCAGAGGGAAAAGGAGCAGTGCATTTATTGGGAGGAAATCGAAAGTAATTACTCTGGAAAAAGTTATGCTGAGGCCTGGAAGTGTAATGCATTATCTGTCATGGCTCCTCACGCAGCTGGCAAAGCCCATTCCATCATATCCCTCCGGATACCCCGGGAAAGGCTGCAGGAGCAGCACAGAGGGATAAAACGATGCTGCTTGGGCAGGATTGGCTTTTCTGTACCTCAATCACCCAGTTTGTCCTGGCTCTCCTGGCAGGAGGATTGGTGCTGCCTGCACATCACTCCAGGCTGGCTTTCCACCCTTTCTCTATGTCCCTTTGTGCCAGACCTGTATTTCCAGGAATCCCCAATCCCACAGCGGTCTCCTCTTCTTTCTCCTCCACCTTTCCCTCTGAACCCACCATCGCCTCCTGTTTTCCTGCTGGGCCTTCCCTCTGCCCCCAGGCTTTTCCAAGAACACGGATATTTCTGCTGCAGAGGCTCTGATGTCACATCAGGTCAGGCCAGCTCTTTCCCGTGCTGCTGGGAAGCTGAACCCCAAAATTCCATAGATAATCCAGCTCAGCAGATCAACCATTAACAGTCCTTCAAGTCCTCCTTCTCTTAGAGGAGAATACTGAAGGTTTGGGGCAGTTCAGAAGTGCCCATCTCAAAATACCCCCCTTACTTGACTCCAGTGACCAGTGGCCATCCCAGTGGCTCACTTGCCACGGAAGGTATCTAACACCTGCCCTGCTTGGGCAGAGAAGTACCTGGAGCAGAGATTTGGGGAGCCAGGAGTGCTGCCCTCTCCTAGGCCATTCCTTTAGGGATCATTGGCACAGGAGACAGATCCCTTAGAGCTCAAATTGCTCCCAAGGAAAAGCCCAAAGGAATATTCATTTGCCAAATTCAAAATACCTGGCAGAGTTATCTTGGCTATGAAGAGATAAGAAGCTGTGAGCAGCTGGACAGAACCTCGTTTGTATTTATCTCCCACTCCACGAGCAATTCCTGGCTCTGTGTGGTGCACTCAGGAGCATCCAACTCACGGGGTGTCCCAGCTGGAATGTGGGGGGGCTTTTATGTCCCCCATGTCACAGAAAAAATTTCTATATCAAAATCCCTTCCATTTCATCCCATAGGCCCATCTTTGATATTTACCCAAACTGGACCCTCTGACACCTCCACCCCCCTCTGCACCTCCCACCATCCCAATTATTTCTCTGCAGTGAGGAAAATTGGCCTTTCCTGTGTCTACAACGTGATCTGCCCTTGCTGGCTGTGAATGTGGCAGTGTCCCTTGAGCCTGAGCTGCTGCTCTCCGTATTTGCTCTGAAAACAGCCAGTTAAGACTCTTCCCGTGCTTTAGGAAGCTCTCAGCAAACTGTCCAAGGAAAATCCTCTTTCCAGGAGTTGTGGCCACCTTTACACAGCTTTAAACTGCTTTAAACCACTTGAAGCTGCTGGGAAGTGGCAGTGCTGATGTTCCTACACCCTCTGCCACCCCGTGAGGGCCTTCAGGAGCTTCTGATACCAACCAGGCACAGGGTGGGATTGTTGGGGTGTCTGTGCAGGGCCAGGAGTTGGATTGGGTGATCCTGTGGGTCCCTTCCAGCTCAGGATATTCTGGTATTCTCTGAACACTTCCTCAGTGTGGGTTGTGTTTTATGGTTGTGTTGCCATCCTAGGGTGGAATCTAGATTTGTTTCCAGCAGGGACAGTGGAAAGGTTGTTTGGAGAGGTGTGAAGCTCCCAGTGACTGCCCCAAACACACAATATTTGTGTGTGATCTGTCCCCAGTGCCCCGGGATGCTCAAGGACAGTGATTCCCTGGCTGATTCCCAGTGCTGCCTGTTCCCTTTGTGCTGGGAACAGATCCATAAAAGCAGCTGAGAAACCTTTCCAGCCCAGTTCCTCTTATCAGTTGTCTCAGACAAGTCATTTGCAAATAAATGTGTTCCCCTTTCTCTTCAGGCCACCTGATAACCCTTGTAAGATAAAGTCCCTCAGTGACCCCATTAATCACTCAGTATAACATTTGCAAATGAGGATTTCACACTTTCACCTCCTTTAGATCTGCTCAAATCTCTGCTTCACAACTGGACTTTAAAATAGTGACAGAAAAAACATCAATTCCTTCATTTCCCACCCACTTTTCCACAAAGGAAAAGAAACCTCGCAGGTAGAAAGGTAAGAACAACCACCATGATCACCTATAAACATTTTTCCAGGGTGTTTTCTGTGTTTATCCCTCTTTCAGCCTCCTATCTGTAGCAAAATTCATTCTTTTAGGAGAAGAACAAAGGCTAAACTGAAAAATGGACAATCTCAGTGAACACAAAACAGCTTTTGGAAAGGTGTTGTGGTGATGAATTACCCCACATTTCCCTCAGCTCTTTCTCTCCAATATTCTTGGAGCAGCCTGGAACAGTGGAAGGTGTCCCTGCCCACAGCAGGGGGTGGGACTGGATGAGGTTTAAGGTCCCTCCCAATCCAAACCATTCCATGATTCCATGAAAAGCTCGTTCAGCCCTGTTGGGTATCGTGTCACCAAGTGACAACAGCCCCACGTGTTCCCAGCTGTGCCCTGAGGGTCACACCCAGCCCTGCTGCCTCTCAGAGGGGCAGAGAACCCCCAAAGCCCTGCCTTGGGAAGAGCTCCTGAGCAGGAGAGCAGCTCCCAAGGGGCACCAAGGATTCCCCTCCAATCCACCCCTTCCATCCCTGAATCCCCTGAGGTGCCCACACTCCCTGCTCTGCCTCAGGCACTCTGCAGGAATGTAGGACCCGAGTGCCACCACCTCTTTCCTCAATTATTTCTTTGTTTTACCTTAAACAGTGACAATTATCCCATCCAACAGTGGGACACAGGCTCCTGCCATCCTTCCCTGCTCCAGGGATGTGGGATTGCCTTCCATCAGCCCTAGGAGCAGGAGGCAGGTGCTGCTTCCCTCGGTTTTCATTGTGTGACAATTGCTGACATCCTCTGTCCCATTGTGATGGCATTTTCTGGGAAACCAGATCCCTGGAGGGTTCTCTGCTGGCATTTGGGGTCTATCCCGTCCATCCCTCTGTAGATCTAATCAGGGAAAATATCCCTTCACTCTGGAGATGCTCAGACTCCTGGGCAGCTCTGAGCCATAACACACAGCTCCAAAATTCCCCTGGTCACGAGGGGATCCTGGAGCACTGAATTCAAACCCTGCCAGCTCAGCAGCTCCCAGAATGAACACTCACAGCTCCCTAAATTGTGTCACTTGTGGAAAATGGATTGGTTTTAGGGAGCTGGCTAAAGAATGAACTCCCAGGCTGTTATGTGCAGGAGAACTGCAGCTCCCTGAAATTCTGCTCCTGCTTCCAGATCCACAGGCAGGGTCAGCTCGCTGGCCAAGGTGAAAACTGGAGCTGGGCACGCACTGGTGCAGGGGCAGGGCTGGGTTCATCCACCAAACCAAAATTCAAATTAACTGGCACCCCTTGTGTCAAAATTGTGCCTCCTGCTGCTCTCAGGCCAAGATTAAAGTCTGTCAGAGGATGATGCCTTTGGAAACCTCAGCTTGTGACTCTCCCCAGTGGTGGCAAAGGCAGAACTTATCTCTGAATGGACCTCACAGAGCTCAGCCCGTCCCAAAGGACTGACCATCCTACATTTGCACAGGCTGAGGCCTGGAAGCACTTTTGGAAGGGTGGCAGAGAGCTCACTGCATTTATCATCTATTTTCATAGACTGCAGAGTTACAGAGCTGTGCATCAGCGCTCAGTTCTGGACCCGAGAGCTTCTGGAAAAGGTTTGTATTTAAAAAACACCTCCAAGGCTGTTGAAGAAGGGGAAACCCTCCTTGGGCGGCCACCTAAGCCCTGCCTTGGAGAAGCTGGAGAGGCACAGGGCAGAGGAAATTTGTCCTTTGAATATCCCTGGGCTGGGGTTTTCTCCCTGCTCCAAAGTCTCTCTTGCAGCCAGGGAACACAGCCAGCACCCTCACCCCGCGGATCCGCAGCCGAGCCTGGCTGCTCCGTTGTTTAACGGCTCCTCCAGTGATAAAGTGGGATCCTGCCTGGATGTCCAAGCACACGACTCCCCCAGTTTTCCAGGGAGAAGGAATTATTCCCCAGCCTGCAAGTTGAGACTTGATAAATCAGATTAACCTGTCCCAGCCGTGATGGATTGGTCCTCCCGCTCTGGTACAGGGATCCAGGGCAGGACTGGAATTTAGATGTCCCCAGAGCCACCTCTTGGCCCAGGAAAGCCACAGTCCTGCTGTGAGTAGTGGCTGAAAGGGGCTTGAGAGCATCTCCAGGACTGCCCCAGGTTGGGGACAGATGGAAAAGGCAGGGCTGAAGCCATGCCAGCAGAACTGAGTATGTCACCTTTGGATCAGAGTTCCCTGGAAGTGTCCAAAGAACAACTGGACACGGCTCTCCATGGGATGGTTTCATGGGAATGGGGATATTTGGTCAAAGATTGGACTTGATGATCTTGGAGGTTTTTTCAACCTTAATGAATCTGTGATTCTGCAGACCTTGGGACAGCAGTGACAGAGTCAGTGTTGGAAGGGATGGAAAGGAAGGAACGGAGCCCTTTCCTGGGAATCTGCTCCCTCAGGGTGCTTTTACATCCCGGCTGCTCCAAGTCCTTCCACTGGAGGAAATCCTGCAACCGCAGGATTTGGACTTAGATTTGATGCAGACACCACCAAACCCTGACTCCTCAACCCACCCACCACACCCTCCTTTCACACAACGCTCAAAGTCTTTGGTCCAGGGCCTGGAGGCACCTGGAGGGCTCTGGAGTTCACAGATCTGTGTTAGAGGCAGCTTTAGGACTTCTCATGGCCATGAATTCCTCAGGGCTTCTGCTAAGAAGAGCAAAATGGGTCCAGTTACCACTTTTAATGAGCTGGAGCTCATCAGAGGAGCCGTGCCAACACTGAGTCCAGCAGCTCCAGCTGCTCTGAGCTTTGTGGGCTTCATCTCTCCCCAGACACCTCTGTGGGCTCTGGACAAATAAAGCTGCCTCAATGAGCATCCCTGGAACAGCAAAATCCAACACCCAGCATGCAGGTTCTGCAGGAAAAGCGGATGTGGGCAATAATTCACCTGCTCCCAGATGCTCTCCTCCTCCACCTTCGGGTCTGCAAAGGAAGGGAGGGAGGGAGGGAGGAGAGTAACACATTTCCAGCTGCCCAACAATGGTTCTCAGCCCCATTCAAACAAACCATCAGAGGTAATGGGCACGGCTCAGAGGCTGCTTGTCCTCCCAATATCACCAGGCGTTAATCGGCAGAGAAGGAATTTGAAATAAGTCCCCAGTGAGCAACTGGAAGTGAAGTGATGCCACATCTGTGTTAGGAAAGGTGATTTATCCCAAAGATAAATATGGATCAGCTTGTGGCTGGACCAAGGAGGTGGCAGCTCCTCCAGATTTTCAAGCTCAGAATTATGGAATGGTTTGGGTTGGAAGTGACCTTAAAAATCACCTCATTCCACCCCCTGCCATGGGCAGAGATGCCCTGAATTCCATGGATCCCATAGGATGGATGGTGGGATTGAGTTATTTATTTATTTATCTGTGCTCAGGTTGGGCACAAATCCTTTCCCTGATCAGGTCTGAGCAGGTCAGGAGGAATGAAGGGAGGGAAGAAGGGAGGGGAGAAGGGAGGGATGAAGGGAAGGAAGAAAGGAGGGAAGAAGGGAAGGAAGAAGGGAGGGATGAAGGGAGGGAAAAGGGGAGGAATGAAGGGAGGGAAGAAGGGAGGG
>VZTH01013789.1:15020-25261 GCA_013397815.1 Aleadryas rufinucha | reverse complement strand
GAAAAAGGGAGGGGAGGAAGGAGGGGTGAAGGGAGGGAAAAAGGGAGGGAAGAAGGGAGGGAAAAAGGGAGGGAAGAAGGGAGGAATGAAGGGAAGGAAGAAGGGAGGGAAAAAGGGAGGGAAGAAGGGAGGGAGGAAGGGAGGGAAGAAGAGAGGGATGCTCCTTCCTCAGGAGTTATGAAATCTCCCTTCTACTGAAATTCCTGGGGTCAAAGCAGTGGAAATCAGGAAGTCATTCCGATGAATATGAGCCCACAGCATTGCAGGGAGCTCTCCCACAAATTCCTGGGCTCAGGGAGAGGATGGATGAGCTCGCAGGTGAATTAAATGTAAATATTTGTCTTCTGAGAGCTGTTTGTTTCCTTGTTTTCTTTTAGAATAGAAGTGGTTCTCAGGATGGTACAGAAAGGACCAACAGCTCCCTGGATCAGAAGAACCAAGGAAGAAATGATCCTAAAAAAAGTCAGGAAGTGGTTTTAAGGGAGATGTTTTTCAGGATCAACCTCCCAATCTTTCTGAGGCTGAATTTCAACACAATCCCTCTCCTCCGCTCCTTGGCAAATTTATCCAGCTCCTTTTTCCCAGCTCCAGGATTTTTGTGCTGCTTTGATGCAAAACTCCCACATTAAAAAGTGTGGAATTGGGGGCTGGATCTGCCCTTGTCCATTATTTCCTCTCCACGGAATTGCAGATTTACAACATTTTAACAACTTGCCCTTGCTCCCTGTAAATGTTTCTCCAGTAAATGGAAGCAACTACTGCTGTAGGTGATCAATAGTGCAGCCAACACAGGGGTTCAGGAGCCGTGATAGGGATTCGGATGGCAGCATGGAGTTCACTGGTGCTGGAATACATCACAGGATAGTCTACAGAACAAGCAGCCCTTCCCTGGAAAGCACTGAAATGCAAAATGTAGGATTAGTTCTCCCTGGGATGAGTTTAGGGCTTTACCTGGGTGGGAAGAAGAATTTTCCCACTACTTATTGTTTCAAACACAAAGATTGCAAATGGATTTCATTAGCATGTAAATATAAGAGTTGGAATTGTCACCCCAAGGTGTGAAGGTTTTCCCTGGGTGCAGAAGGCTCAGAATCCCAAAATTCCAGGGGGTGGGGACGGCAGCAAACCTGAAATAAGCCCCCAGGAAAGATGTGGGTTCCGATCCAGCCTCACTCCAGGCAAATCAAAATGCACAGGGAAGATCCAGGCGGGTGTAATGACACAACAAAACATTTGTCTGCTCCCAAATTTCCGGCTCATGGAGAGAGTTTTCCATCACCAGGCGAGTGTGGGTCCCCCAGGAAAGCTCCTCTGGCTCATTCTTCACAGCAGCTTCTGCAATGACTTCTGGATATTTGTTCCTGGGGAATTTCCAGGAATATTGAAAAGTGACAAACTGAAAAGCACCTGAAACTCTGTCAGGCTTCTTTTGGATTTTGCGTTTAACTGAATTTTATCCCGGTTTGTCCCAAAGTGTCACTGAGAGATGATGTGTCTTTTACAGCTCCTGGGAAGTGTTTTCTTCCTGGAACAACGGACTCTGTGTGGACACTTCATTACAACTCCCTGTGCTTCCCAATCCCTGGGTACTTCCACAGGGAATGGGAGCGCTGGTGCCACAGCCCATCCCAGCTCCACGTCTGCTGCCACTTTAAAATGAGACAGGAATTTTACCCAACCCCAGGGCAAGGCTCTGAGGGAGAAATATGACATTTTTGTGTCCTCTGAGGGACCAGAGTGACCAGGTGGGGACTGCCCCGTGTGCTGCAGAGGATGAGGGGCCAGGAGGTTCCTTTGCCATTCCAGCCCCCTTTCTCTCTCCTGGGTGTCCTGTGCTGGGTTAACAGCAGCACATCCGGAGAGGAACAAATGGATCCTTTCCTGGTCTGTTCTCTCCTATTCCACATCCATTCCCATTTGGGGCTGATTTTATTCCAAAGCTGTGTCCCTGTTACTCTGCTGGGCTCTTGGTCCTTCCTCCACTGCATAGCAGGAGATAGCCAGGAAAAGAAATTCCTTTTTTTCTCAAGGACAGCAGCATCATTCAGCAGCCATCCCTGTGACACAGCACAGCACACAGGGAGCGGGACTGGTACTGGAGCACATCCCAGCCAAAGGGGAAGCTCTGGATAGGGGCCAGAGGGATCAGAGGAGACTGAGGAGAGACCTCACAGCAGATTCCAGCTTCCTCCAGAGGGGCAGCTCCAATCTCTGCTTCCTGGGACAGGGACAGCACCCAGGGAACGGCGGGAGCTGAGCCAGGGCAGGCTCAGGCTGCAGATCAGGGAAAGGTTCTTCCCTCACAGGGTGCTGGGCACTGCCCAGGCTCCCCAGGGAATGGGCACGGCTCCGAGGCTGCCAGAGCTCCAGGAGCGTTTGGACAGCGCTGCCAGGGGTGCCCAGGGTGGGATTGTTGGGGTGTCTGTGCAGGACCAGGAGCTGGGCTGGATGATCCCTGTGTGTCCCTTCCCCCTCAGGATATTCCATGATTCTGTGAGAGGAGGGATGCAAAGTGATGAGAGGGCTGGAACAGCTCTTCTGCAAAGACTGAGAGAGCTGAGAGAGCCTAGAGAAGGCTCAGGGGAGGCCTGGTTGGGGCCTTTCAGCACTCAGAGGGGGCTTGTAAAATAGAGGGGAGTGACTTTTTACAGGGGCAGACAGCGACAGGACAAGGAGTAATGACTTTAAATGAAAAGAGGAGTAATTTAGAATAAATATTGGGAAGGAATTGTTCCCTGGGAGGGTGGGGAGGCCCTGGCCCAGGGTGCCCAGAGAAGCTGTGGCTGCCCCTGGATCCCTGGCAGTGTCCAAGGCCAGGTTGGACGGGGCTTGGAGCAGCCTGGGACAGTGGAAGGGGTCCCTGCCTGTGGCAGAGGTGGGACTGGGTGAGCTTTAATGTCCCTTCCAACCCAAACCAATCCAGAATTCTGTGATTCCACAAGGGCAGATCCCTGGGGGAATGTGGGAGGCACAGTGTGGGGCAGGGGTGTGATGGAAGCCCAGCACCGTGAGCAGCCTCTGCCAACAGGAGCTGTTCCTTGGCTGCCAAGGAATGGGATCACAGCCACACTCCCAGCTGGGCTGCTGCCAAAACATCATTCCCAAAATGGGCCCCTGGGTTCCAGAGGTACAAAACTGCTGGGGTTGTTCTGGAGAGCTGTGACAGGAGCTGGCAGAGCTTTGGGAGCTGCTGCCAGGGAGCAGTGGCTGCAAAGGTCCCTTGTCACAGGTCCTGGCAGCTGTGCTGAGCCCAGCGCTGGGGTGGCAGATTGGGGGCTCCCCCTGAGCGAGGGACAGCAAAGCGACACAAAGCTGGCACCACGCAAACCAGTGTGCAGCACCCGTGGTGGCCCTGGGCCTGCTCATCCCCTCTGCAGATGTGCTGGAGCAATTTGGGAGCAGCAGGGAGCTGGAGGGTAGCGGGTGACACAGCCCCGCAGGTCCTGGCAGGGAAGGAGGAGACCAGGACTCAGCAAACACTCCTGAAAGGACCCAGCTTTGGAGCTGGTCCCACACACAAAGGGACAGCAACTGGAAAGGGGAAATTCCTTAGCTGGAGTCCTGTTCTGTGCCTTCCCTGACATCCTCTGTCCTTTCCTAGGACACAGCTCCAGGCCTCAGCTCTGCAGTGCTGAGAAAGGAGACTCTGGTGCAAACTGGGACACCCCAAACTCCACTGGGAGTGGGAGCCACACGGAGCCAGGAGAAGGCCACCTGACCACCCTGTGGGAAGTGTCCCCTCTGCTGTCCCCTCTGCCTGCACCAGGAACATGCTCCAGAGAAGTGAGAGGAGTGAGGAGAGCATAAGGTACAGTTCAATGTGAGGGGGAAAATCCAAATCAGGGACAGGTCTGAGGGCAGTGAGAGGAAATGGGGGGAAGAACATGGGAAAGGGAAAGGGAAAGGGAAAGGGAAAGGGAAAGGGAAAGGGAAGTGGGAAAAGGAAAAGGAAAAGGAAAAGGAAAAGGAAAAGGAAAAGGAAAAGGAAAAGGAAAAGGAAAAGGAAAAGGAAAAGGAAAAGGAAAAGGAAAAGAGGAAAGGTGATGAGATCTATGCCCCAGGTGCTGAGGTCTGATGCTGGACTGGTGCCTTTGGTGCAGCCAAGTGCCCCACACGAGTCCCAGCCCAGCAGCAGTGTCTCTCCAGGTGACTGAAGGTGTCTCCGACATGGACAAATCCATGCCCAGCACCTGGTTCCTTCTGGAATGCTGAGGTCTGGCAGTGGTGCCCAGCCCAGCACATCCTTCATCATCTCAGGGGGGTCAAACTCCACCAGGTGCAGTCCCAGAGGTGCCACTGCCCATGAGGAGCCCCAGGAGGGTTTGCTCAGAGACACCTCCAAAACAGACACTGGAATTCCGTACCCTTGGATCCAAGTCACAAATTAAGGATGTGCAGCACCAAACCCCTCAGCTGTAGGGAGAACAAGAACCCAGAAATGTCAGTGCTGCTCCAGGACTCTGTGTCTTCCTTCTTCCCCAAGTTCAGTCCACATCCATCCCACTGCTTCCACACATTCCTGCCCCTCACAGAAAAAATCAGAGATCTTGGAATGCAGCTTTAGCAGCCAGCTCAGTTTCTCTAACAGATAAATAATAATAATTTAAAAAATAATAATAAACCAGAGTGGAGCATTTTCTGGAATATTCTTCTTTCAAGCCAAGCCTCTGTTCTCACAGACTGACAAATATTCCCTCTTTTCCCTACTCCAAGCCCTATAACAAAGGATCATCTTCCTGCTCTTTCACCCTATAAACAAATTGTTTTCTTAATTTGTCGCATGCTGCTGCCTGCAATTGTCTCCTCATTATTCTCTTAGCAGATGATTCCCTGCAGCTCCTGGGAAGGATGCTCCCAGGCAGGAATTCATGTCTATTCTTCCCTAAAAAACGGGTGCTTGGATGTTTTCCTGGTTGTCTGAGCTGGGTGAAGAGCTCCTTTCATCAATGAAAGGCCTATTCAGCCTGGACCGAGCCCACGAGAGCATTCCCAGCTCGAGAATATTTTTAATTGGTTCCATTTCAAAAACTGGGCTGCACAGCTCTTGAAAGGGTCTTAATTCTTATTAATTTTCCTGATAGCAGACGTGGCCTCCTTTTGATGTGCAAATTTGAAACTATTTTTCCACACACAACCCCCCCCCTGCAGTGCGTAGATTGGGATCTGTGGGAAATGAATACACAGCAGCTCTGGGGGAAGGGAGGGAGGGATGGGCAGGGATGGAGAGGGACGGGCCCAGAGATGTGTCAGGAGGAGAAGAAAGCAGCAGCCAGGAGATGTCTGAGGGTTTAGGGATCAAGAGCGGGCAGCTCTGGCCGTGGAGAGGGAGGAGGTGAATTGGCTGGATGTTCCCTGTGGGATCCAGAGGTGCTGCAGCATTCCAGGGATAACCAATCCTGCCAACACCAGGTGTCCTTAACCCCGGGCGTCTGACTGACCCCAGGGCTGGGCCAGGCCCTGTGGTGGTCACTGGTTTTACCTGGAGCTCTGCACCCACTCTCCCTGTCCAAAACAGGGTTGAAAATGCTCAAATTTATCCAAGATTTTAATTTCTCCCTGTTTCAGTCACCAATGTCAATCCCAGAGTGGTTTGGGTGGAAGGGACCTTAAAGCTCATCTCATCCTACCCCTGCCGTGGACAGGGACACCTTCCACTGTCCCAGGATACTCCAAGCCCCGTCCAACCTGGCCTTGGACACTGCCAGGGATCCAGAGGCAGCCACAGCTTCTCTGGGCAACAATTTCTGGAGCCAAGGTTACAGGACTGGTTTCTCCTCTCCTCCTTCTCAGCAAAGCCCTGCCTGCCCCTCACCTCACCATGGGAGTGGAAACACCCTGGAAGTGTCCAGGGCCAGGTTGGACAGGGCTTGGAGTATCCTGGGACAGTGGAAGGTGTCCCTGTCCACGGCAGGGGGAGGATGAGATGAGCTTTAAGGTCCCTTCCAACCCAAAACACTCTGTAATTCTGTGATTTCATGATCCTCCACTTTTCAGCAATTTATTTCTCTTTTATGGGTTGAGGGCACTCATCTGCTGCCAACAATAAAGGAAAACAGCTGCAAAATTCTCTGTACAAGACCATCACTATTTTTCCCTGTCCCTTTTCCCATCCTTTTCCTCTCATTGCTGATTCCCACCTGCATCTGCATTTTTACAGACCAGGTCAGCTCTGCAATCCCTGCACTGCACATTTTTTGGACCTCAGCACCCTCAGACCCCTCCCAGGTTTTGTTCTCCACAGGGCACAGCCCCCTGCCCCTTCCCAAGGATAAACTTCATTCCCTAAAAAAGCCCCTACCTGCATTTACCAATATTAAAATCCATGTTCACCACAGCCTCTTTTTCACATAATTCCAAACCTTCTGTAAAAACCTCCTTGTCCCTGAGCACCAATTTGTGTTACCTGCAAAATTCATGGGATGATTTAAGGCACGCCTGGTTTGGGATCGCTGAGGAGGACTCAGGCTTTCCCAGCAGCCTCCCAGGAACTTGTGGCAACTTGGCACAAGTCAATTACCTTTTGGGGACATTCCATCCCCAGCAAAGTATTCCAGGGAGGGGAATCATAGATATCCAAGGACTGTAGATCAAATCAAGCAGAAAAGAGGGAGAGACTCAGTTTGGGAAAGGTTTGCCCAGCCTCACTATGGAAATTGTTTCTGTCATTTCTGCCCAGCGAGAATGAGGGACCCTAAAATGGGAGAGAAGCCACCCCCAGTGAAACTCCCTGGAATATTTTGAAGGAATGCCACCTTAAATTTATCCTGTACAGCCAAGTGATAAATGGAGAGCGCGAGGCAATGCAGCCAACGTGGAGAATCCAAGCTTGACCATAATATGGAATTTATGCAAAAATAAAGGAGGGGATAATAAATGTGATATGGAAAGAATTAAATTTTTGGTTCAGGAGTTTTGCTTTAGAACAAAACACAGATGCCCAGCTCCTAATAAACTTAACTGAATTCCACTCTGGAATCAGCCTCCTTCAGTGTGGGCACTGTGGGATTTGGGCATGAAGGAAGGGGATCCCACAGTCCCAGGCAGGTGGGAGCATTTTCTCCACACCAGGACCCACCCCAGGCTCCAAGAGAGGGGCACCAGGCAGGGTGACAATCGATGGCAGCAGGAAAAGGTCACAGCAGGAGGGACCTGCTCAGGAGGAACCATCCCCATCCACCTTCATCTCTCCCTGGATTCCAGCACAGCTGGGATCTGGCTGCAGGAAGAATGGGAAAAGTGTTTTCCAGTGGGGATGTGGCAGCACCAAGAGCGGGGGTTGCTGTAACAACTGACTGGGAGGAAAACCCAGCACAGGTCCCTCATATTTTTCCTGCTGTCCCCCTTGGTGGGATTTCTCCCAGGAAAAAAGTGATGGGATGAGAAGGAACGGCCTCAAGTCATGCCAGGGGAGGTTTAGATTGCATATTAGGGAAAATTCCTTCATGGAAAGGGCTGTAAAGCTTTGGAACAGACTGCCCAGGGCAGTGGTGGAGTCACCATCCCTGGGAATGTTCCAAAAACCAGTGGATGTAGCACTGGAGAACAAGGTGCAATGGAGGTGCTGGGTAGTGTGTTGGACTTGCTGATCCAAAAGGTATTTCCCAACCTTAATGATTCCATGATTCTGTGACTGGAACAGATTTTAAACCAGATTATTCCCAGTGAAACCCCCCCGGCACTTCCTTGCTGTGAGATGAAATTCCAGGATTTTGTACTTTGGCATCTCCCAGCTACAACTGGGATGTGCAGCAGGGAAGAGCATGGGCATGGATAGGGGTGGGACTACAGGAAAAGTGTCCAGGGTGGATATTTCACCCCAAAGTCATGGATTCCCCTCACCCAAAGCCCCACTGCCCTTCCCAAGGATGGAGAAGCAGGATGATGGTGTGGAAAACCTGGCTCAGTGGGGAAAACACAGCTTGGGTGGATCCATGGGAAAAGATTTATCCATTTAAATAGAAAAGACAGGAAAACTCTAACTCCAAGCCCATGACTTTGTTGAGGACAAGAAGGGAAGAAAGGAAGCTACACAATCAATAAACATTTTAAACTTTCCTATGTCTTGACTGTCGGGGGAAGACTGAAAAATTTAACAGGAAGATCCTGTTCCCAAATTTAATTGGATATTGGCATAGAATATGCATTAAAGGTTTATTTTAACTCAGTATTCCTGAAATACAACCAGCACACCCAGGGCCTGTCTCCATCAGCTCCCGGCCCCATTCCCAGTGTGACCCCTCAGTGCTGGGAGGGACTGGGGCTGCTGGGGAAACACCTGGCACAGGTGACCAAAGCCTTCAGTGGCTTCAGGCACCTATGGCATAGCCAGGTCCTCCTGGAAACCACTGGGAACGTGCTCCAGATGGGTTTCCAAAGGATAAATGTGTGACTTTCCATAAAAATATTGTTTGAGGGCTGTAAATGCTCATCAGTGCTCTTAAGAAGGGCTACAACTTGTGACGTCAAACCTCATCACCTGGAAAAATAATTCCCACTTTCCTGGTGCTTTCACCACCCACGGTCCATGTCCCAGAGCACAGTGACAGGACAGCTACTGGAGTTTAGGATTCTTTTGCCTTTTGTTTCTTTCTCCTAGGGAATTTTCTCTCATTCTGTTGCTAAGGAACAATAATGTCCAGGTACTTCAGACAGACAAAAGAAGTTGCCACAGCTCAGGGGAGGGGTGCAGCTGGCTACGCTCTCTTTTACCAAGGAGTTTCTCTGGGAAGAGTGGAGATATGAGAGATTTGGGTTGAGGGAAGGGGTTGGGTGCAGCTCCTCGCTCTCTTGCTCTCTCGGCTTCGGAGGAGGATGGTGGAGTTGCTGCTTAGGGGGGCAATTTACTGCTGCCAGAGCCCAGCCCAGTCCTGCTTCTCCTGCCGTGGGTGAGCCTTCGCTCATGAGAGCAGCCACTGAACTGGGACCTTCTTAACACCCTACTTCACTAAAAAAGGACTTTCACCATCTGATGGGGTGCCTCAGGGGAAAACCCGGGGATCCCGAGCCCTTTCCCCCTCTCAGGGAGCCTTTCCCTGCCCTGCTCAGGAGCTGAGCTGCCGCTGCCCTGCCTCCGTCACATTTTTTTGCCACTGCTCCAGGTTTTCACTACACTGTAGCTCCACACCCCCTGCCCTGCCGGGACACCCCACAGCTCCTGCTACAGCTGCAGTTTCTCCTACCTCCTGCTTGCTACCTTGGGTGAGCCCGCTTTGCCATTCCAACCACTGCTTCTGAGGTCCCTGTGTTCTGAGTAACTGTGGGGGGTTGACTTTTGTAGTCCCCTGTTACATGGATTTCTTCCTGTTAATTGTATGTTAAAGAGTTAATGGTTAATTATTTCTAAGTTAATTGTTCAAATCTGGTAAATTGTTTAAGGGGTTAATTTGGTTGGTTGGGGTTGTTATGGTTAAACCTGTTCATACCTTTAATTTGGGGAAAATGGAGTTTCTTGGTTTTAGAGCTGTTTTATGGAATAGAGCTGGATCCTGAGCTGATTGACAGGGAAAGGAAGAATCTTCTGGAAAAAGGATGTCAGCCAGCAATTATCATAAAGGGATAAATTGAGGACCCAGATTGGACCAGGACTGCACCAATCATTCAACGCCCCAACACCACTCATTTGAATGCTCCAATCACCCAGACAACGAGCCAAAGAACACCAAGCATGTTGACTCTAAGGGGAGGGCTCTTGGGAGCGGGGTGGTGCTCCTGGGAGGGGTATAAAAAGTGGCTCCCCCAGAGGTCCTGGTCTTTGACCAACCGACCCTGGTCAGACACCCAGTGTAGGTTGGGTCCTCNAGGGTGCCAGGTTGTATTCTGACTCTGTCAGTGGTTTTTCTTTGTACTATTGCATTTATTTTATTTTTCTTATTAAATTGTATTTCTGACTTGGAGTCTCTCACGGGTTTGTTTTAAAACCTGCACAGCTGGCCCTGGGGGTTTGTAAAGGAAGCCTTTTCCCCATCCCTCCTGCCAGCCGAGCCGCCATTACCGCATGAAGGAGACAGGGCGGAGCTCCGCCACAGCGCCCCTTGCAGGCACGGGGGAACCATTGCACCCGCCAGGCCAGGAGCCACCAGCGCCCCTGGCGGCCCTGAGCGGAACTGCAGCAAAGGTGTCTTGGGGTGTGAAAGAAAAGGACCAGAGTGTCCAAATATCCTTTTCCTTTTTTATTGTTTCCAAGTCGAGACAATTAGGAATCTCTATGGTGGTTTGCCTTACAGGTAGAGAAAAAGGAGTCG
>VZTH01013789.1:0-14718 GCA_013397815.1 Aleadryas rufinucha | reverse complement strand
AGGAGCTCTGATTGACATCGTCCTTCCTGGATTCTGGAACCTTCTAACTTTTCTCCATTCCCAACCCTTTAAACTGAAGCAACCACCACCCCTTTCCCCATATCTCAACACCAGTACAAAGGATTCTCCTAAAGCTGTTTTCCCAAGAACCACTAACATTCTATTATAACGATTACTTCATTAACAGTTTAAACAATTAACAGGCAATTAACCAAGTGCTTGCCCAACTATGAAAACCAACCCAAGTCCTTTCATTTATAACTGGGTGACTTTATGATGTGCATCCCCTATCGCTGCTCTACGCCCAGACATGAACCCTATGCCTTTCTGTGCCTTTAAAACTGGGTCCAAGAGAAAGAAAAAAAAGCCAGGCGAGCTTTCCAAAGCAGTTTTGTGCTCAAGGACACAGATACAGCTGCTGCTGCAGAGCGGAGGCAAGCACCTTCCTGCTTTTCCCAGTTCTTGGCTCCTTTTCTCGGAAGAGAGAGACGGAGAGTTAAACTCCTTTGCTTCCCTGAAACTTCTGTGTCTTCTTCTTCTTCTCTTCCGGACTGTTGAGAACACCATAACATCAGAACCTCAATGGGAGACCTTACACCTCGGCCCAGAGGGGCCCAGCTCTGGGGAGGAGAAAGCCACACCCACAAAGGACTCTGAAATCTACCCAGCTTCTCTCCACAGCGGGAGGTTTTATTATTTAGCATTATTATTTTCTTGTGCCTGCGTGCACTGTGTTTGTTAAATAAATAATAATTTCTTTTCCTTTTTCACTTTCCTCTGAGGAATTTTTTTCCTGAACCTGGTAGGGGAGGGACAGCTGAAACCTGCCTTCTATCGGGGGATATTTTCCTCCAATTTGTCTCAAACTGGGACAGCCTGAAAGCCCCTTTATTTCAAAAATTATAATAATTCAGAGGGAAGGGGGTCATATTCTCCATTCCAAGGGAGTCTCCTGGCTTCCTTAGCAGACATCTGTCTTTCAAACCAAGACAACAGCAAAAAATGGGAGGAGCAGGCCTAAAATAATCCCATTTGTGAAAAATGAGTTTTGGAATTGTGGAACTCCAAGAGGTTGAAGGGCCACTTTCTACCTCTTGGTTTCTCCTTTACCACAACACAGAGGAACAATCCAAAGGTTTGGTTATTTCTGTTTAATGACACATATTCCTGATTTGGGGGTGGCCAATTCCAGAGGGAGCTGATTCCCAGGAAGCACCGAGTCCTCACCCTTGAACTTCAGCCCAGTTTGAGTTATTAAAGCAGCCAGAGCACCTAAAACTTGCACCAGCCTTGGCCTGAGGCCACAGCTGAGCCTGGCTGAACCTTTAAAAGACAAATCTTCTGGCTCAGGAGCAGAGGAGAGAGTGTGGAAAAGAAAAATGAGGCCACTGCTGGAGCCAGGTCACATTAGAAGACTTTTACACAAAGCCTACAATGGAGTGTGAGTTTTTTCCAGTTTTTTTCTGGATATTTGCTTGCAGCAACTGCCAGGTCACCCTGTGCCAGCACCCAGGGGTGTGCTGGAGGAAGCAGGAGGATTCCGTGGACAAGAGGGACAATTCTTCAAGCACAGTCATGAAAATGCCATCAGTGTTTGATGAGTTTGTTACCATTTGTAGCCCTTTTGTTTTGCTGACACCCCTTTGGACAAACACACTCTGGGATCCCTGGATTTTCCAGCAGCGGGAAACAGTGAACAGCACTTCAGGCTGATGGAGCAGGAATATCCCTGGATGTCCCAGAGAAGCTGTGGCTGCCCCTGGATCCCTGGCAGTGTCCAAGACCAGGTTGGACAGGGCTTGGAGCAGCCTGGGACAGTGGAAAGTGTCCCTGCCCATGGCAGGGGTGGCACTGGGTGGGTTTTAAGATCCCTTCCCCCCAAACCATCCCATAATTCCATGATTCCTGGTTTTGGGGTGGGATGGGGAAGGGGACACCCTACTCTGTGCTGTTTTCTATGGATGTGTGGGCTTGGGAATAATAAAACTCAACCTCTAAATTCATTTCCTCGACGTGGAGAAGAAAGATACTCCTGTGTGCTCTGGCCACCTGCAGGGGTTTTTCCCTGAGAAAAATCAGGATTCGTTTAGGGAAGAAAACACTGAGTGAAAACAAACAGCCTGGGCTTAGATTCCACTTGAAAGTGATCCTGCAGGATGAAGGGATTGGTGCTCCTGGGCAGGACCAGTGGGGTGGCACAACTCACATGGTTCCCTCTATCCCAGCAGCTTTATCCAAGATATTTTGGGCAACACAGATGCAGATTCCAGCTCTTAAATCTTCCAGGCTTATCAAAGGGTTTTTTGCTTTTTTTTCTTCTTCTTCTTTTCCCATTTTCAGCCCTGTGTATTCTTAACCACCGAGATCTTCTTATGTCTAATAAACACAAAAATGCTTCTCTTTCCAGCTTTGCTGCTAAAGCCAGGATGATTATAAAGCTAAATCCTGGGCATATGGCGTGGGTACTGCTCCTGGGAACTTCTCCTGGTCTGGCACTGAAGGAGGAATTAACCCTTGGCAGGAAAACAGGGAAGACAGGGATGTTCCATCACAGCTCCCTGTGCCAAGGGGGGAAGAAACAGCCAGCCACAGAGTCACAGAGTGGTGGGACACACTCAGGACTGGTGACATTTCTCCTGCATGAAGGAAATGCCCCTGCAAGTGTGTCCCCAGCACTGGATGGGCAGCGGGAGGGAGGGAGGGAGCAGAGGGACAGAGGCAGGGAAAGGTTTAAGTAACCTGAGCACCTGAATCATCCCAAAATTCTGGCCCTGCCTTGCTGAAAGCTGCTGCATCCCAAAGCCATGCTGGGCTGGAGCACTGCTGGGATGATCCAGCTCAGGATGCTGCTGGGATTCCATAAACCTGGGAAGAGGGGAGCAAGCAGGGCGGTCAAGGAGAAGCAAGATCTTGCTGGGAAGTCCAGACACGGCCAGGGCACAGGTAGCATCCCAGAAAACAGGGTGCAAACACCTGGAGCTGGGATCATCCGAGCCCAAATCAGTGCCAGGGATCATCTCAAGGCACTGGGAAGATGCTCCTTATTGAGGCCACTTTCCAAAATCAGACCCCCAGAAAAAGGCTCCACGGATAGGGACGAGCAGCAGGAAAACCTCAGCTCCTGGCTCCATCCAAAGTGGCAGCCAGGATGCTGGAATTCCATGGGATAACCAGCCAGAGCCACTGCACACCTCGAGGGTCTCAAAAGGAGCTGCAAATCAGGCAGTGTTCACCACAAAACGCAGCTGCAGGAAGGGCCCAGCCAGGCTCAGCTCTGGTTCCTGCAGAATCCTTCCATGAGGTGGGATAACAGCCCCACTGTGTGGATCCACGGGATCCAGCACATCTCCCAGCAGTGCAGGGGCACTGGGTGGTCACTGCCAGCCTTGGCAGGGCAGGGGACATGTTCAGAGCATCCTTCAGAGCTGAGCCTCACAGGTGAAGCAAAGCAGGGCAGGTCCAGGGGAAACCCTGAGCTGTTCTTGGTTGTGTTTTGTGTGTTTGTGTTTGAATACAATTTTTTTTCCATACTATTTCCAAGTATTGCACTTCTCAAAGTGATCATTTTTTCCAAAAAAGGGTGAATTCCATATGTTTTTCCAGCATCTCTCCCCCATTAGTTGCAATTAAGATGCCACTACAAGGATTTACATTGTTAAAGGGAGAAGGGGCTCTACAGATCCTTCAAAAACATCGGAAATATCCCCCTAATTTAACTTGCAAAGTGATGCTGGTCCCTAACATTGCCTCTGGTGGCTCTGTGCTCTGCAGGGGGACAGCTCCAGCCCTGGGGTGGCAGCAGGAGCAGGGCAGTGCCCGTCCCCTGTGCTGGCACTGCTGGGGCACCTCCAGTGCTGGGGCAGCTCTGGGACCCTCCTGACAAGAGACACCTGGAGGGGCTGGAGCGTGTCCAGGGAAGGGAACGGAGCTGGGCAAGGGGCTGGAGCCCCAGGAGAGCTGAGGGAGCTGGGAAAGGGGCTCAGCCTGGAGAAAAGGAGGCTCAGGGGGGGCCTTGTGGCTCTGCACAACTCCCTGACAGGAGGGGGCAGCTGGGGAGGGTCGGGCTCTGCTCCCAGGGAACAGGGACAGGAGGAGAGGGAACGGCCTCAAGCTGGGCCCGGGGAGGCTCAGGTTGGATATTGGGAACATTTCTTCATGGAGAGGATGGTCAGGCCCTGGAATAAGTTGCCCAGGGAAGTGCTGGAGTCCCATCCCTGGAGGGATTGAAAAGTCATGTGGATGTGGTACTTGGGGACATGGATTGGTGGTGAATATTGTGGTGCTGGGTTTATGGTTGGACTCCATGATCTCAGAGGGCTTTTCCAACCCAAACAGCTCTGTGATTCCATGATTCCATGAGGAACAGTGCTGTCTTCACTCCCCTGGGGGGTGAAGGGCCTTCAGCACCCCGGTCACTGATGTAGAACAGCCTAGTGAAGAGTTCAGCAAGAGCTCCAATGCTGGCAGAAGTTTTCCATAATTTTGTGGCGCTCACACAGGACTTTGCCAAAGGGAAAGGCCCAGAGGAGCCAGGACAGCTCTCGCTGGCCAGAGATAGAGGAATTTCCTCTGAGTATTCCCACAAAATCCCAGCCCTGAGTAGACAGAATGAGTTTGAACACCAACTGCTGCAGATACGTCGTGGTCAAACCTCAATCTGCCCTTGTGTGAAATTTTGTGAGGGGCAAAGACAAGAACAAACTGCAGCTCTGAGCGGTTCAGATGCTTCATGAGCTTGATTTGCAAGGAGAAAAACCTCAGCCCAAAGTCAGCATCAGTGCTCTGCCTGCTGCAATCATTAATGAGGGAATGGGTGAGTGCACAGGTTCAAAAGGGAATTTTTGATCATATCTCGAGGAAAGGCTCCGTGTGCTCAGCTAAAGGGGTTCCCTGTCAGCATTTCACACGTGGCTCCATAAATCAAACACTCCTGAAGGCAGCTCAGAGCCACAGGGCTTGATGTGGGAGCATCCTTGACTTTGAAAAGCAGGAGGCTGCATCTGTAGAAAAAATAATTTCAATAAATGCAAGCCCTGGGTTCTGGGCCTTCGGGATCCTTTGGGTCTCTGTTCCCTGCATGGATTTTGTGCACGTCATCAATTTATCTCCTTTGGAGTGCTTTGAACAGTGACCACGTTCTGTTCCATGAGTTTTTTCAAATATTCCTTCATGATGGACAAGGAGTTTGATACATAAATGGCCTGAGGGGTCCCCTCCCTTCCTGTCGTGCTGCTGACCCCTGAGGGGTGACACAAAGGGGGTCAGCAGGGAGCAATGCTGGTCCTGAGGGAATGAGATTATCAGGATATTGTCAGCCAAACTCTGTCTCCACAGGCAAGGTGCCTTCCCTTGTTATCTCCATGTTGGAATATCTCAAAAACAAGGAGTCCTGCAGAGCTGCTATCTCTGAGGAAGTGCTGAGACATCTGAAAATCAATTCTCTGCCTCTGGGAGGAGCTTCCAGTGAAATATTTTACAGGTCACTTGGTAAGGAAACCTCCATTCCAAAGGTTCCAAAGGAGCCATTACCATCTCAATGGGGAATAAAAAAACCACCTTGAGGATGGAAGCAGAGGTTGCATCCATTTTGTAAAGGGTGGCAGCTCAGCCCAAACAGCCCAGGTTTTCTTTTATCTCTTGCAATATCAGGTGTTAGAGCTTTATCCCTGACTGCATCTCCTTGCTCCTCCTCAGAGCCAAGTGCCCTGCACAAACCTCCTCCAGCCTCCTGTGAGGGACCATTTTCTGCAGGAAATTGTCACTGAAATGTTATAAAGAGGCTGTGGAACCCCATCAGGCACCAAATAACGCAAGGTTTCAGTGTCCCCTGAAAGATGTCGTGAGCCAGAGCACAACTTGTGTGTGGATACTAAAAAGCTTTAGCAGAGAAACTTTCCAGCTTTCTGCAGCATTTTGTGAGGCTGCAGCATTCATGAGAGCTCTGTCTTTCCCATGCAAACTATTAGAAACAATGATGGGGGTTTTATAAACTAACTTTGCTATCTCGCACCTGCAGATTGTTTGTAGAATTGTTATGATACTGACTAGAGAAATATTTTCGAATGGGAGTTGGGAGAACTGACCAATCACTTAAGGAGGTGGACGGCTTAAGGTCCAATGACCTTCTACCATGCTAGAATACTAATATATAAAACTAGTTGAATTACTTAAATAAAGACACTTCTTCACCTTTCTTCCTGGTCCAAATCTGTGTTGGTTTTCTCTCTGTGCTCGCTACTACAGCAACACTTGTGGGCATCACTCTGCTCTTGTGACTGGGATGTGATTTAGGGCTTCACATCCCACTTTAAAAACTGCCAAAGTTAATAATGAAATCGGCTCCTCTCTGGAGCAGGGAGCAAAGCAGCCCAGTGGGCAACGCTGCAAATTGGTTTGGGAGGAGAAATGGGAGCCCAAAAGCTGTAAAATGATGAGGCAAGGAGAGGGAGACAGAGCACAGCTCTGGGCAGGGAGAGGGAAAAGGAGCCCTGTAAATCACAGGGGTGTGATCACGGAGCAGATCTAGGAGAGGAACGATGTTGGTGACTCATGGTGACAAGAGGAGTCCAGAACTCCCCGAGGGTGCAGGGAGATCTTTTGTAAGGGAGCATCTCCAGCGTCAAATCCGTCAGCAGGGATGGCAACACGACCAGGAGTGGCTCCTGGAAAACCTTGTGGGGAATGGTGATGATCCACAGAAAATGATCTGATCCATGGAAAATGATCTGATCCCCGGAAAGTGATCTGATCCACGGAAAATTATCTGATCCACGGAAAATGATCTGATCCATGGGAAATTATCTGATCCCTGGAAAGTGATCTGATCCACGGAAAATGATCTGATCCATGGGAAATTATCTGATCCCTGGAAAGTGATCTGATCCATGGAAAGTGATCTGATCCACGGAAAATTATCTGATCCACGGAAAATTATCTGATCCATGGGAAATTATCTGATCCATGGAAATGCACTTTCAGTGCTATGTAAATCCATGGCTGGGCCATTCCTTGGCCTCTGTGTGCTGTTGTCACCTCCTCACCTCAGAAATATGGAACAGGATAGTTTCTAGGATTCTATCAATCCCATTCCATGATACAGCAGAGCCAGGAAAACAGAGAGGTGAGGTGATCAAGGGTCTGGAATGGTTTTGTAGGAGGAAAATTGGAGGATGAGATTGTCCAGCAGAGAAAAGGGATTTGCTGTAACAAAGCTGTGGAAGAAGTCAACAAAATTATGAGAGGACATCAAGGACTCATCTTTTGATTCTCTTCCTGTGGAAGGAAAAGGGGAAATAGGCAGGAATCAAGGTCAAAACAAACAAAAAGCCTCTTTCTTCATGCAACAGGAACTGGATGTGCTGAGCTCCTTTCCAAGGAAAACTGTGAGTGCTGAAATCCTGCGTGGGCCCACGGGAAAAGCAGGAAAGGCTTTAGGGGAGAGATGCACCAAGGGGTGCTGAACACCTCGGCAGGCTCAAAAATGTGCTGCTAGAGCAGGAACGGGGTCTCCCCAAAGCCTTGGAGATGATCTGAGATTGTAAGAGAAGGTCCTCATAAATGTCCAAAATGGCTAAAAAATGTCTAAAAACTCTAAAAAAAAAGTTAAAAATTCTTTTAAAATGTCTAAAAAAGCAGGAAGCAAAGGATGGGAGTGAGTGATTGGTTCCTGGAGTGCAAGGAGGTGGATTGGGAAGGGATCTCTGCCGGAGGTAGGACACTTTTCCATGTTCTGTGAAGGAAAAGGATGGAATCATAACCAGATTTGCAGGGCTGAGTTACTGAAGGTGGAGAAGGCAAGGGCTGCCTGCAGAGAATTCCAGGAGGAGCTGTAATAGTGAGTGAGAGGGTGACAGAGCAGCAGCTGGAATTCAGCACAGACAAATGGAAATGGATGCACACAGGGAAAACAAACCCTGACTCCAAATGGACCATAATGGGCTCTGAAAAATCGCCACTCAGAAACCAGGGCTGGAGTTATGAGAGACATTTCTGGGAAATGTCAGCACAGCTCTTCGCAGGGGTCAGAAAAATGGGAAAACTGAATGGTGGGGACAGGCAGGGAATGAAAAGGAACCATCCTGGTACAGCACTGAGGTTCAGCTGCAGGCAGGAAATTGGGAGTCTTCCTTGTCCTCATCCCAGCTTCCAGAGTCACAGGGCAGAGGATTTAGTGAGAGGAGAAACAAGGAAGGAAAAGCAGACATTCTTGGATGGAGAGCTATTAAAGAGAGGCCCAAGGCACAGGCAGCTGAAGCCAAGGAATTCTCATCTCTCCAGGATGGTGCTGCTCTCCCAGGCTTCCCTGAGCACTGACTGCTGTGGTTATTGCTGCTCCAGGGGGGCAGATCCAGGGCAGGACTGTTTGGGATGATCCAGGAGGCAGAGGAGTGCAGAGATCAGGGAAGAACCAGCATGTGGATCCAGGTCCAGCAGCTCTGGTTCCAGACTCTGCGCTCCCCTGTGTGCTTGGCCCTGGTGTCTCACCTCATCTTTGGCTGAGGCTGTCCCAGCTCTGTTTCTCACGGGCGCTCACTCTGAATTGTGTCTTCTGTCCAAACATGGGCTCTGTTTTCTTCTGTGCTCACGTCTCAGTTGCGGGCTCTCACTGGGGCTTGGGCTTCCAAACATTATGAAGGGCAGGCCTTGTGGAGCTCATCCCTGTGGAGGCTGAACTCTTCCTCCTCCCTTCTGCTTCCCAGTCTTTACCCTGATCACCTCTGGCAGGATTTTCCTTCTCATTTCATAGTGACTTTGAGATCCTTCAGGATTTCACAGAATCATGGAATGGTTTGGTTGGAAGTGACCTTAAAGCCCATCCAGTCCCACCCCTGCCATGGGCAGGGACACCTTCCACTATCCCAGGCTGCTCCAAGCCCCAGCCAACCTGGCCTTGGACACTGCCAGGGATCCAGGGGCAGCCACAGCTTCTCTGGGCACCCTGTGCCAGGGCCTCCCCACCCTCTCAGGGAACAATTCCCAATATTTGTTCTTAACCTTCCTTCCTTCACTACAAAGCCATTCCCCCTTGTCCTGTCACTCCATGCCCCTGTGACAATGTGTCCTCGAGGTTATTACAGGTCCTTTCATTAGAGAACTTGATAAAAATATTTAGGAAAGTCAAGTGGATTGTGTCCACTGGGTCTATGGGCCACTTGATCTCTTCCCTTGCTGCCTCCCTCAGAAACTCCAGGACAAAAGCCTGGCTGAATTTCCCAGGAGTTGGTCCCCCCTGCTCCCTAATTCCCCTCCTTAGTGCAGTTCTACCTCATTTTGAACATCACTTTTAATATTCTGCCATTCCTGGAGCTGCTCAGGAGCGTTTTTTCCAATCAAGGTCTCGCTGCTTTCTTTCCCTCTGATGGTGAGGAAATGTTAAGTGAGAGCTTTCACAGCAGAGTTAATGCCGTTAATAGCTCAGCTATTTCATCCTTCAATTCCTTTGGAGCTCTGGAATGAGAAGCAGCCAGCACTACCCGAGTGTTACCATTTATTTTGTCAGCTTGTTTAAGAACTTCATCCACTGAGACATCGCTTTGAGACACATTTTCTGACTCGTCCCCCATCAAGGTTTCCAGACTGAAGATTCCTGGAAACTCCTTTTTCCTGGAAACCTGTGCTTGGTTCTCTGCTGCAGTTTGATTCTCTTCGTTCCGTGCTTTGGATTATTCCAGCTTCCTTCTCAGGTGTGTTTGGGAAAGAAAATACCTCTGGAAGGCAATGCCTGAACTTCCAGTGGGCACTGGAGGGATGCAGAGCCCTATGGATGGTGTGGAGGATGATCCTCATGGAGGATCCAGGACATGAAATAGTGTTGATCCAGTCCTCCTTCCTCTGCTGCCTCCTTTTCCTGGGGATAACAACCAGGGTAACCCAGATCCTGCAGGAGCAGCAGCCAAATCTCCATGGAGGAGCAATTTTTACATGGGCAGAGAGTGATAGGTCAAGTTTTAGAGTAAAAGAGAGATTTAGATGGGATATTGGGAAGGAATTGTTCCCTGGGAGGGTGGGGAGGCCCTGGCCCAGGGTGCCCAGAGAAGCTGTGGCTGCCCCTGGATCCCTGGAAGTGTCCAAGGCCAGGTTGGCTGGGGCTTGGAGCAGCCTGGGACAGTGAGAGGTGTCCCTGCGGTGGCACTGGATGAGTTTTAGGGTCCCTTCGAACCCAAACTATTCCATGTTTCCATGATTCCATGTGCTGCTCACCAGGCAAGGCTGGAGGCAGAAGGCAGCAGTGGCCAAATGGCCAAATGACCCCTGGCCTTGGCCACTTCCAGGCATGGGGCAGACCCAGCGTCAGCTTCCCCCACATCCCCTTGCTCTCCCCCAGGCAGCTCCATATTCTCCTCCATCCTCTTCTTCTCCTTCAAGAGCCTCAGCTGTGCTCCCAAAATCTCCCTGTGCCTGTCCCAAGCTCCCATTCCCCCCCAGCCCTTCCCAGTTTGGAGCTGCTCCATCTCCCACAGCTCTAATTCAATTCCAGACTCTCTGAGCACTTCACTGAGGCTTTGGCTGTTTGGTGGAATTTGTATCCAGCAAAAATTGGATTTGTCATGCTGTTAGAAGCACTTCCTACCTGGGAGAGGGAGATCTGCCAGCATCAGCATTCCGGTCACTGTGTCACCGTCACTGAAGATGCCACTGCTTCTTCAGTGCTTCCCTCCCCCTGCTCTGCAGGACGCAGCAGCCTTGGGTTTCTCCCTGGGCTCCGTGCAAGCAGCCCCTGAGAGCCAGTGAGGGTCAGCATTCACAGCTGGAGTGTTTTACACTTTTCCAGCCCCATTTTTCCCCTTTTCCAGGTACACAGGAGCCCTGTGCCTCTGGAAGGGGTTGGTGCTCCTTCCATGTGCTGTAGGGGTGAGGACCGCAGAGGGCTGGGTAAAATTCCCTCTTCCTGCTGCTGGCTTTGACTCCAAACAGGATTGAGCTGGGTTTAAGCATTCCTCTGTCCAGCAGGAATGGTCCAAGAGGTGCCAATGAGGAACCAGGATGAACAGGAAGGACAGGAATGTGTCCTGCTCTAAAACTCCCCCTGAGGCTGGACATGGAAATCTCCTGGTTTATGGAGGAGATTTTTCCTCACGTTGCTTTGGCTGTGTGGGGAAAATCCATGTGGAGCTTCCATGGGATGGGGTGTGCTCTGGGATAGATCTGCTCTGCTCAAACCCACCTGGCAGTGGGGCAGAGCTGCTCTGCTGCAGGTGGTGAATGAGGTGCTGATTGCAGCTGGGCTCAGGGAAACATGGAAACACTAGGGAAAACTGGTCCTTATCCATCCTTTGGGGGTCACAGATGTATAGATGTTCCAGCACAGGCTCCCCAGGGAATGGGCACGGCCCCCAGAGCTCCAGGAGCGTTTGGACAGAGCTGCCAGGGATGCCCAGGCTGGGATTGTTGGGGTGTCTGTGCAGGGCTAGGGGCTGGGCTGGATGATCCCTGTGGATCTTTTCCAGCTCAGGATATTCCATGATTTTACGACAAGCCCAGGCCAAAGCATTGGTTCTTGAGTGTTTGATCCAAGGTCTGGATCTCAGACATGGAGTGTGGGAAGGATCCCGTGGATCTGAACCCCGGGAGGTGCCATTCCTCCTCTCCACACCCTTGCAGAGACCCCCAGCTCAGGCTGACAGAAATCCAAAGGGCAGTGTTTGGGAAGAGCGGCTCTCCCAAGGAGAGAGAGGCTGGGACATTTGGGATGTGCTCCCTGCTGAGGAGGACACTCCGTTCTCCCAGCAGGGAACGCTCCATCCCACCCCACAGACCCAGCTGTGTCCATCCAAATCCATTCAGATGCATCCAGAGGTGTCACTGTGCCTTGCACATCTGTGTCCCGCTGCTCTGGGAGGAGGAAACCCCTCCAAGTCTCCAGGGAAGCGGGAGCTGCTGGATTTTTGTAGGATATTCGCGGTTTCCCGGAGGCTGCATTGTGCAGAGCAAAGTTGCCATCTAGTGGGACACAGCATCTCTGCCGAGCTGCCGCGGGGCTGCTCCGTGCTCCCCGCACCGGGATTCATCCCCACTGGAATGATCCAAAAGGAAAAGCTTCCACTTAACCCTTGGGATGGGCACAGCGCCTCCCACGAGGGGCCACTTCTCAACAGCTGCAAACTGGGAAGAGAATAAATGCCCCGTTTTAATCCCAACCTTGCTTTTAGCCCCAAACTTGCTTTTATCCCACTAATTCTAGGCAGGATGGATCCTCTGTGTGTGGCCCTGGGAAGGAAAAAGCCACAGGATGCTGTTCTGGGAATTTGCTGCCTGTCTGGGACTTGTTTGGGCTCTGAGGCTGCGGCTGCAGCTCCAGTGCAGCGTTCAGTGGCTGCAGACCTGCTCTGACTCCTCCCCTTACTGCCAGATTTTCCAGGGCTCTAATTAAAATGGGAGCTCTGCGTGATTCTAGCACCCAATGGATGCAGCTCCTGCAGGGAATTGGATTAAAAAAAATAAAAATACAGTAATAAACCATTTTTTTCTGGCAGGTCCTACAAATCTGCAGCACACAGAGGGTGCTCCCCTGAGCCTTAGGGTGGGAACCCTCCCTAAACACCCCCAAATCCCCCCAAGCACCCCCAAAGGTGCTCAGGCTGCAATTCCCAATATCAATTCCACAGCTCTGCCTTCTGGGAGTATCCCACATTTTGAAAAGTTTTGGCAGATGCCACAATTTGCTGACTTTTGTCCAGTAAGCATCAGGAATTCTCCAGGAATTCATGGACTCATGGAACGGTTTGGGTGGGAAGGAACCTTAAAGCCCATCCAGTCCCACCCCTGCCATGGGCAGGGACACTTTCCACTGTCCCAGGCTGATCCAAGCCCCAGTGTCCAACCTGGCCTTGGACACTGCCAGGGATCCAGAGACAGCCACAGCTTCTCTGGGCACCCTGGGCCAGGGCCTCCCCCCCCTCCCAGGGAACAATTCCTTCCCAATATCCCATCCATCCCTGCCCTCTGGCACTGGGAAGCCATTCCCTGTGTCCTGTCCCTCCATGCCTTGTCCCAAGTCCCTCTCCAGCTCTCCTGGAGCCCCTTTAGGCCCTGGACGGTGCTCTGAGGTCTCCCTGGAGCCTTCTCATGTCCAGGTGAGAAAGGGGAACAAGAAAATAAAGAAGAAATAGGAATAAATAACTCAGAAAAGAAAAAATCACTCCTTGAGCAGAATTAAACTCTTTCCCCTCGGATCATTCCTGTGTGGGACCAGCTCCATGCACCAACATTCCCAGTGCAAACCAGCTTGGGGGCTTGGGATGGGGAAACTGAGGCACGGGTAGAAGTTCCATCACCACAAAACAGCTCAGGATCCTACAGAATCCTAAATCCCTTTCCATGGAAGGGAGATAGAGGTGGATCAGGCCATTGAAAAACCATGTGTAGGGAAGGGAAAGGCACCAGGACCTCCCAAACTGCTCCTTTATTTGGCTCCCAGCACCTTCTGCTCTCCCAGCCCCTCAGTGCTCGGCTCTTCCACTGCTAATTCCCAGATTTCTCCCAGTCCTGCTCAAAGCCAGCAGTGTTTCCTGGTTCCACATGTGAAAAGCTGCCAAACAGGAGCTTTGGGGCCGTAAAAGATTTTAGGGGCTCCAGAGAAGGAGAACAATGGTTGCCATCCATGAAAAGCCTCAGTGTTCAATATTCCAATATTTTATTCTTTCAGCAGCTTTATTGGAAGAGTGCAAATGATTTTCAGGAGTTGTTTTTACCACAGATGGGAGGCAGGGATACCCTGACACCCAACATATTCCAGGTTTGGGGTGTGACAAGGACTTTTCATCCCAGCCCAATTCAAAGTTCCTGTTCTATTTTCTGGGATGCAAGTGACCCCAGGTTTGCAGGGGAGAAATTCACTCGGTGGTTTTGGGGTTGTGGGGTTGCTGTAAAGGAAATTTTCCTCTTCCATTTTTTTCTTATTTCCACAGTTTTTTAATTGACTTTTCAATTTTTTCCCTCACTTTCTTCAGACTTTCTCCCTTTTTTCAGTGAAGTGTGGAAAAGTTTTTTCACCAGATTTTACCTTTTTTTTACTTTACTTTTTCCTGGGGACAAAGTGAAGGGATTTTTCCCCTATTCCTTCCCTCTGGCATTGGGAAGTGGGGCAATTTCCCTGCTCTGCTGCTCCCTGGCTGTGAAAATCCCTAATCCCAGCAGGGCAGCGAAAGTTTTATCTCCTTTCTTATCATTTATCCCCCGACAAAATGGTGGCAAATATTGCTTCTCATTTTCCTCATTTCTTTCCCATCTTTTTCCATCTCTTTTTCCGTGTGATTTCGTGGTTTCCTTTTGTTTTTATTTCCTTTTTCCAATCAATTTTCCATCCAGTTTCTCACATCATCCAAGTGGAAAAAGGTTTTCTTTGCTCCCGCTTGGGTGGGTGGTTTTCCTTTGGTGTTTTTTCCCTCTTATTCTCTTTCCAGTAGGGATGAAAGAACATTCCTGATGGGAGGCTCCAAATCCCATCCCATTCCACCCCCTACAGGGACATCTTCCACTATCCCAGGTTGCTCCAAGCCCCATCCAACCTTGGACACTGCCAGGGGTGGGCAGCACTTCCAGGATCAGCCAAGGGCAAATTTCCTCACTATCATTATCAACCCTCATCAATTTCTCACCATGGGCACAGAGGAGCTTCCATGGAGAATGGGAATGAGAGGAAAACCCCAACAATTGGCTGCCAGGGCCATAAATAATAACAGGAATTGTTCAGTGTGAGTCCAAAATAATAAATAATAA
>VZTH01013788.1:1247130-1267544 GCA_013397815.1 Aleadryas rufinucha | reverse complement strand
GTTTTGTGGCGGTGGGGGGGGAGTAAGTATTTTCACACTGAATACTCAGGATTCATTTGGGCCACAAGGTAACACTGACCCCTTCCACGGGTCTCACTTCATCAGCCAGGCCTTGAAGTGCTCACATTAAGTAGCTTGCTGACCAAAAAATACAAACAAGTAGAGACTTGGTCCTTTAAAATTTGCTACAGCAATGTTATCTTCCTCTTCTATAGATCNGAGGTGGAGGTTGATTTTTGTCTGGTTTTGAGTCAAGACAGAAATTAATAACTTTCATTTTAATGAAGCAAATTAACTTTCAAATCTATGAGTTGCCTATGAAGATCTGCCTTCTAAATTTTTCGTAGAAGATTGTGTCCATTATAAACTTTATTGCTTCCTTTCTGATACATTTTCTTAAATTCATTGGAAGCTTTTTAAAATATTTCTCACTCAAATATTTTAATATTTCTCACTCCCTACTCATGGAAGGGGGCCCATAGTGTATTTTCTGATTTACAGATTGTTACCTATCCAACCACATTCCTTGTTTCTGTGGAGACTGGGGAAAAAGTGTTTCAGAACAGAAAATGTAGAATGTCAATATGATATTACATTTCTCAGGCAAATTATTCTTCAAGAATAATTAAAATTTCATACTCTTTTCTTTCTTTTCACCTCCTTTAGAACAGAACTGACAACTAACTATGCTTATTAAGTTTAACTACATACATCATATAATACCTGATTCTGGGTAGTGTGATTGTTTCACTTCAACATTCTGAATACAAAGTTTTGTTTGGTGTGGGTAGTTGTTGAGGACTGAATAGACTTGCTTGTCAAAATAAGGCTGAATTTTTTTTACCTTTTTGCTCATTAAATGATTCTCAAGGCAAATATGTAAAGCCTCAGGTATTTTACTGCCATCTTAATCAAACATAGTTTATGAAAATGTTAATTAGAGCCAACCATAGCCTTGAAATGAGTTAAAACATAATCATTCTTGCTCAAACTGTGTTTTTCTTACATGTGTCATTTTCATACTTGTGGCTCCTACACTAAATCAGATAAAAACCAAGAGAGAAACTAGTTCTTTCTGCTAAGTCACTATACAAACACCCACTCAAATATGTATTTCCACTGGTTCCCAAATTTGATCAGCCCTTTCCTATGGAATATCCATGCTGAGATTAAAGGCAACCACGGAAAAACCCAGATGGAATTAAGCAACATGAAAAAAACCTTGGAGTACACACAGATACTCCATTTCTTAAAATCTGAAAATGAATTCCAAAATGTGTTTCATTCTATGCAAATCTTTAAATACCTAAAATTTCCTCACCACAGGAATGTGTATCAAAACGCAAGCCTAATTATCCAACTGGTGGCTGTGTGTCCAGTGGCACTAAAGTAATAGAAAAAAGTTGAATAAACCAAACATTCTTCCATCTCCTCCTCAGAATCCAGGAAAGAGGGGTTTCTATCACAAAAGATGAAAAGCGAAGTCAGAAAGCTCAGCTCCACTCCTGGAGAGCATGACTGATGCCATCTGGCCAGAAAGGAGTCCAGTTTGAGGTCTGAGGATGCTCCACAATGGTTAGTGGGAACAATTGAGTGATGTGCCAAAACTGAAGACAAAAACGCTCCTGCTGCAGACCCTGTGGCTGCATCAAGGAAGCAAAAGATCCAGATTTGGAGCAGTGACCTATTCTCCTTCACATTCCCTGTCCTCATGTACTGCCAACTCTTGTCACACAGTTTTACAGCATTCCTCAAGACTCACACAACCTGTATCTACACAGAGAACTAAATAGATATAACTAAAACCAGACAGAAAAGACTAGTTTTTATTAGGTCTGAGTTCTGTTTTATCACATTTACAGGTTTTGAGAAGTGTGTGTGTGTTATGCAGACTTCTCTATTGCTCTGCTCAAAAACCAGCTTCTTCAGGGTTAGAGGTTGATTTTCAAGGAGTGACCCCAAGGTATCAAGATTTCTACAGAACAGAAATTTTACGTTACTGGGTCTTGTTATAGAGGCATTATGTGTATTCATTGCATGTTATAGGATATAAAATACTGCATGAAATACACCTTTTAAACATAATTCCAGGCTCATTATCAGCTGCCTTTGTTCCACAGATACTGTTATCTTTTGAGCCTACTGATAATTGCTTCTGACTTGAATAGACAGCATCCATTGCTGATCGATTCCAGTTTTGACATGTTCTGATTTGGAAATAAACTTGAAAGAATCTTTTCAACAGAATGAATATTGTGTTCATTCAGCTCTAGGTTGAGAAGGAATCACTTAAATAGAAGATTACATGTTGTAGAAGTGCTCTGCTATTCCATGAGGAGAGAAATTAATAAATAGAATAGATATACATGTAGGAAGGTTTTATCATGAGCTTAAAAGACAGAACAAAGGTGCCTGAAGTTCAAAGAAAGTGAAAGCATACCTGTGAGGTAGGAAGTAAACCTGATTCCTTTTTATGTAAAAACACTCTAGTGTAGTTCTCTGTTGGTTTTTACCTGCTTTGAGGGATTTGCATAAAAATTTCATGTATGTGACACACAAACACTGCATCACCAGTGGCCAGTGATTAATTCCAGTCACAGAAAGCAAATCACAAAACTGCACTGACAGACACTGCAGCCAGTGTAAGAAGGGTTTGACTCTGTTGTTAAAAGTCAATGAGAATCCAGCATACTTCCCAGTCTAAACTGATGTCTCAAGTTGCAGATAGAAAGAAATAATAAAAATAATAACAATGATAATTATGTCAATTTCAGTAACACTAAAGCAGGATTTTGATAGATTAGGTGGGACTTAAGCTCAGTGCCTCAGGAGCACTCGAGACCTCAAAAGTGTTATATTGCCCTCCACAAAATTTTAACTCAGTGGTTCCAGTGTTGCAATTATCTGTACTGCAAGATTAACTCTGATTTTGGAATGCTCACACACTGCATTAACATTTCTGCAACAGAAAACCTCCTTAAAATGGGAAAAGTAGAATTCTAAATGCATTGCACATGAAATGCTTTGTTTTGCTTTGTCTACCATGGAAGTAGGGGGATGAGTCAGATGGTTTAGAAACAGTCCACTCACAGCAGTAACAAAAGCTCTTCTCTGTTTTTGTTTCAGTTACTGATTCCAGTAACTTAAAATGACACATAAAAGAAGAGACAAGAGAAGTGACAGGCACAAGTCTTTGCTCTTATTTCACTGAAAAGTACACAAAATTTCTACCCAAACATGGAGAAGCTTTGTCATTTGTGGAAAGAGCTTGGCCAGTATCAGGCCTCATTTTCTGATCATCATTAAACTGTTGATGCATATGTAGTTTGTTTTCTGCTCACGGCCTTATGAATTTCCATTCTATTTCTTCCTAGCAAGTTCTCCCCATCTTCTACTAGGACATTTAGCTCCACCTTTCCAGTTACAGCACAATTGTGCTTACTGTAGCTCTCATCTTGATGATTTTATACCATGTCACTGTTTTATCAAGGTTATTTTATACTCTCTGATTTTTCAGGAGATTCTTCCATCATAAGCAAATTCAGTTCAAACACTACCTCCAAATTTACTAGGTGTACTCTCTATTCCACCAGCCAAGTTTTTATTAAAACACTGAATACGGCTGGAGCATCAAAGCCAGAGATGCTACTAATTTTCTGACCCTAGGCACTAAGAAATAAGCTTAAAAGTCCCTAATAAATTTAGTGGAAAATGCTAATTTTGAATTAAATAGCTTGTGTGTCCAAGAAGACACAAAAAGGCTGATCAGACTTATAGGTAAGCACATTTTCTCACTATATCCTCACTGTTTAATAATACCTGTTGCTTTTTAACAATGCATTAATGGAAATCCAGGAGCAGAGATGCAATCACAGGCTCTTCCCCCCAGCACAGAGCTCCTGTGCCTTCACAGGGGATCCCCAGCAGACTGAGGGCAGCAGAACAGCACCGAGCTGCTGCCAGGAGCACACAAATACCTGCTCTGGGCTGCTCTAACACCGTGTTTACCTGAGGCCTTGCTAATTTGTGCCCTCCCCAGGCAGTTGTCAGGTAACAATTTTGCACATTTGTGAGCTACAGTCAGAGTCCCAGCACAGAAATGCTGCATTAGGGAACAGAACACATATTGTAACACTCCCAGCAGGCACTGAGGCTGGCAGGAATATGCTGTTACCTCCTTCTTCAGAGTAGAACTTCCCTGAAAAATTGTGTTCTGTTGTGAATTTTGCTTGCCATTCCTTTTCTAAAACAGACCACTTAAAAGGTGGAATATTCAACCACAAAAGGAATATATAACTATTCCACCCCAGCAAAGTTGTTTTGAACAGAAAAAAACCTAAAAAATTATTTGCAGACTCGCTCACCTGTGGGGATGGGTTAGAATCCTAAGGGGTTGTTTTTTTAACCCTACTCATCTTTGTTGCCCAGTTCAGGCTGTTAGTCATATGCTGCTGGCTACCAAACTTTAACAAGCTTCTCAGCATTGATGGAATTATGTCTTGTTCTCTGCAGAATCAGATATAATGAAGTTACTCATTAAAAATAATGAGTTGCTTTAGTAATGAGCCCTGATGTACAGCTTTGGTCTGTGGAATACCTTATTTTCAACTGAAACATAATTAGATTCTATTGAGGTCCCCAAGTTGGGATATTAAAGGCAACCACAAAAATCACACTTAATTATGAAAACTGAATACTCTGAGACTTTGAAAGACTCCCTGTCTAATACCTATAGTGATGAAATATTGATAAATATTAGTTACAAGAAATTTATAATGCCAAAATTATTGAGTAATAGTCCTTAATTGGTTATTGAATTAGTGTTACAAGACTCAAGCCATTACACTTACACCCAACTGCCTGAGGACAATTGTTTACGTGTTCAAAGTTAATGGCTTGAAATTCAGCTCTGTTAAACTCAAATGGTTGCCACTGACACCAGAAGGAATTGAGGAAGCCTGACACTGATACAATCCAGGCCATTAATTTATGCACAGGGTTAAAAATTTCTCTTGGTGCAAAGTACATAAAGTTACGGGTATCCCAGCCATGGGATGAAAGCAAATATGCAGACAGAGGTGTCACTGGAAGGAGACAATACCAAAAGATGACGTGAACCAAGCCTGGAGCAGTGTCTTTGCATGAGGTCAAATGTGGCATGGCCAGCAAATGAAACTGATGCCCATCTGAGGGTCTCTAAGTTGTTTCTTATCACCACCAGCATTGGGAAGTCAAAATGAATTTTCTGAGTGACAACGATATCTAATACCACCAAATTTTTAAAACAAATAGCCCAGGCTGTCAAGTTACAGCTCCTGCTGGCTTCTAAACATCTCCACTGACATCCCCCCTCAGGCAGGATCTCTGACTCTCTTCTCCCCCTTCAGCAGCTGCTCTATTCACACAAGCACAGCCACCAATGCTGCAAAGAGTTTGAAGATATCAGGACTGAACGTGGCCTTAAAATGCTTAAATATGATCTGTGAACCTCACTGTAAATATCTGTTTAATGCACAAGATAATCAATTAGCACTCCCACAGACAGAGAAGAAAAAAACAAAACCCAAACAAACCAGTAGAAAGGCAAAAAGCTGGAATAGCTGCTTAAGACCATTTAAAAATTTATTTCCCTTTTTTTCTTGCTTGCAAATCCTCCTGTAATTGTTTTAAGCCTTTTAAAGTTAGCAAGACATACATAGTTTGATACAGCAGGCAAAGATGTAAGCACCCCTACATAATTTTGCACATTTTATAAGGGTGTTTTTACTCTTTATGTGGTGGACTTTAATTATGACCTACAAAATGTACAGTAATAGAAAATGCAATTTTTTCCCTTCTTAATCTTCATTTTTCAATCTTCTGCTTTTTAATCATTTGCTTCATTGACCACTTACTTGGTTAATTTCACTGAATTATTACACTGAGCCACAGAATATTGTATTTTTATCGGTGAGCTTAGAAAGCTAGCTCATTATAGAACTTTAATAACTTTAAAATAGACTTTTGCTTTAGCCAGAAAACCTTATAAAAGTGTTCTACTACATTTACCATGGGTTGGGTGGCAGGCCTTGCTTTTTTGTAGTAATTGAGATATTTTTTTCTTTAAATAAGAATCACTGTATATTGTCATCATCACATACATCGTTACAACACAGAATGAAAAAAAATCTCCTGTTTTTGGATGCACAGGGTCACACTTTTAAAGGTTCTCCATGACTTTTATGTTTCCATGTCTCCTTTAGTTTTATATCAGGCTATGCCTAGCTTAGCTACAGCCCTGAGTACATCATATTATACACAGACTCACCCAGAAAAGGGCGTTGCAGAGTTTCCAAGATGCCAGAGGGAGGGATGCCACTGCTCAGCTCAGCTCCCTGAGCAGCACTGCACAGGGGACAGACACAAAGCAGGAGAGCAGTGGGAAGCACAGACAGCTTCCTTAAGAAAAGCAGGTATTAAATCATGGCAATGAGGAAAGAAACCTTGGGCAGGTGTTAGAAAAAGCAAGATCTGAAAGGAAAAAGGATCAAGTGAAAGACCGTGGAAGAAGATAAAGATTGACAGTGTGTTAGGAAGTGAAAGACAATTCTGCTTTCCCTTGCAAGGAACAGAGCTTCAGGTGACTGAACCTGTGTTTATGCTACAGGTAGTAGAGGGAAACAGGGATCTGAAGGGAAAAGAAAACAAGGAAAAATTAACCAGAAGGTAAAAGAACCTCAAAGAACCACAGAGCAGCCTCCATGGGGGTTCCAGCTGCAGAGCAAGAGAGGAGAACAAGAGTCTGCCAGGGAAAGCATATGGGAGAAAATAAAAATCGCTTAAAGCAACTTAAGCAACACCTAAAGAAATGTAGAACGTGCAAACTTCTTTCCTGTTCCTACCCTTAGCAATTCAGATGTTTGGCAAGAGAACAGAAGTTAAAAAGGGTTTCAGTCAGAATATATTCTCTGGGTAGGCTGTGGAAGTGTCGTGCACTGAGGGCACACAATCAACTGGGGAGTTGCACTTGCAAAGATACAAACTTGCACACACCCTCTGCACTGCTCCCACAAATCCACTCCACGGCTCCCGTTACCTTTTGTTTCTACTGCAATAACCCTAAACTACACAAAATAAATAAAATAAACCCTAAACCACTACTAGGTAAATAACAACCCGACAAGAAACAGACCAACAATCCTCATAGTTTCATTCCTCCCTCTAGGTAAATTTTTTGCCACCTCTAAGTAGTTGGATTCCCACTAAATACCCCTCTACAAGTGACCCAGAGAAATTTGCTCCCCTCCAAACTCACCATAAGTTAAGTTTCACAAGTTATCCCCAACTGCAATTCATGTCTTTTCCACTGAGGTTTTACAATGTTCAGAATGTTTGTAGACAGCCATTAGGTTTTGCTGTTACAAGTATGTGAAACTAATGATACCCAAATACAGAGACTCCAGAATTACTGCAGCTTGAAATGCCTGTGTGTATATTACATTTTGAAGTTTATGCCATAATATACATCACATAGTAGCAGGCTGTAATGAATAGTTATTAACAGAGAAAAATTGCACCAGGAGACATTGCAAATCACAGTTACAGTTAGCATTAAAATTAAATATTCCAAAAGTTATTCCAAAATACACATAATATATTTCTCAGAAAAATATATTTTATTGTTAAAGAGAACTGGTTGGATTTTAGTTTCATATTTAGCATTTCCTAGTCCAGAGAACAGTGAAGTAGCTACAGTTGTGTTTTATTTTAATGCTGCTTTTCCTTTTGGCAGACAAATTCCCCAGGCATTAGAAGACAGAAAGTACTAAAACCTCAGGTCATCTTCAAGCAGAAAATAATAAAAGGGGAATTTAAGAGGTATAACAGACCAAGGCAAAACAGGAGTTCAGACTTATGGCAGTAGCACCAGGCAGCTCAGTGCAGGACTGTGCTGTTCTCAGTTCAGGACCTGAAGCTGTAACTGGATTTCCTCACTGTTACGCTCAAGGTAATTATCCCATCTCCCTGCAGGATCCAGCAGCTCTGCCACAGCTTCGCTCTGCCTGATCTCAGCTCCGAAGCCGGGTTGTTAACTAGCTCAGAAATCTATGTATGGCACTCCAAAGCACAGCATGGACCACGGGCAAGCCCCAATTTCGGCAGGTTTTGAAATGCAGCAGCCCTGGACTGTTTCTGCTTCCAGCGCCTTCAGTGAGCGCAGGCTCAGTGCAGCCAGTGCCACGCTCTGACCCCAAAACTTGAGGCTATCGACATGTTTCAGTTGAGAACCACCCAAGATGAGCATTTAATGGCAATTAGGCTTGTTTCCAGCCAAACTAAAACACAGATTTTGCTTTCAGTTCTGTACCACAACTACAGATTTAAACACAGCTGGGGCAGAATTGCATTGAGCAGCAGAGACAGAATTTGGAAACCGAAAGGATACACCAAGCAGCAGTAAAATTCAGTGGTTCCTAATTCAGTGCTGCATGCTGAGATCACACTCTAACCCACAGGCATTCCCATAGCAATACAGCACTGTTCAGTCTGGTATCTGCAAATAATTAAAAAAAAAGGGGTCACTTAGTCCTATAGCTGGTGTCATACCTGTGTGACTTCTCACAGTCCAGTGGCAGACTTTACAGCCTTCCCATGGAACCCACTCATGATTCATTATCCCCAGTGTTAACAGAACGGTTTTCAGTGTCTCCCACACTTAAATTTAATCCAATTACCCTCTGTCTCATCAACAATTGCACGTCTTAGAACTGGAGATGTGTCTTGCTTCACCTCCCCACTGACACCTAATAAGCAAGAGCTTTCATTGTTTACAACACTTGCAGCTGTTGGCCTCACCCAAATTCTCCATTTCCCTGTGCCTTTCAGGGAATGTGATGCTCAGAACCAAACACAGCCCCTTATCACTGCAGAAAATGGCAAGAATCCTTCATGCATCTCACCCAGTATGTGCCAGCTTAGATATTACATTATGCAACACCCACAAGGACTTAGGCAGTGAATGATTTACACTTCTGTCCTCCAAAGCTGAGGCCCAAATCTATTCTCAATCCATAATGACAGCAAAATGCTACAAACTGCAGATATTACAGCTTCTTGCACTAGTTCACACAGGTTCATACCACAAAGGCTTACTCCATGCTGCAGCAAATTTGCACCTTTTGCAATGTTCAAAACCAGTAATTGCCAATCCATGCTAAAAAAAAGATTCAGCATTTTAAAATAAGGCACATTTGGAGCAGCAAGTAGATTTGTTAATCCAGCAAAGCATCAAAAAAATCTTCAAGGGAACCACTCATTATTAAATTAGGCATATACATAAAGAGTTTGTTGGGATGGCAGAAGAAAATACTAAGAGGCAGAGTTATTTCTACATTTCCTAATGTCTTTATGTACCTTGGTCAAGAGGCTTAGGAACAATATGAGCCAAATCACAGCCAGGAACAAACACAGTGTGCCCATTTACAAGCATTTCTAACTACACCACGCTAATTTGTCAAGTCACTTGAGTTATTATAACAGATTAATTTATTACCTGTCCAATTTTACCTAAAGAATACAATTCTCCATACACTTACCACCATGTGTAGCCATGCATCAAAATCAATCATTCCATTAATAAAATTAGACCTAATTTTCAGTCATATAATATTCTTAGCACAACATCTATTTCGGGCATCTCTTTTACATTGACAAGAAAAACAGAAGTGCTCTATTAGATTTTTTTTCTCCTGCAATTAAGTTAGCAGCCCACAAATGCAACTAATACATAAAGTAGGCAATACTATTAAAATCATTTTAAACCAATAAAAATCAAACCCTGCATATCCCGATTTTTTTGTGCATAAATATTAAGAGAGAACATTGTAAGTTCATAAGATTCTATCCAGTACAACCCTGCCAGTGTATTCCCACTATTTATTCTAAAGGTGGGAGTGTAAGAAAAGGGCACTTTATGCAAAGGTAAAAGTATCAAGAATAACTTTAGGCTCAGTCTCTGCAATGCACATTCTGGATCCACCTGTTCTATGTCCCTGCTGCTCCCTTGCACAAGGCCACAGCAGCAAGCTTCCCACATTCAGATCACTCTATAACCCATTTAAATATGATTTCCTTTTTAATTAATAAAGGGAAGATGATAAAAATGTTCTTTGGTGTCTAATTTATTTTTTTTCTGAAAGCTTAATTTTTTGGTATTATATTTCCTTTTTTTTTCCAATTCATTTAATGCTTTTTTCTAATTGAGCAAATTCAATTAAATTCTGATCACTGGGAGTTTATTAAGCCTTTTCTCTGCTGAATTAAAGAATACATTCCTTTGAGATACTGATATAAAAGTAGACCTATATTTCAACAGCTCAGAACACAAGTTAAATAACACCAGGATAAAGTGCTTACCACATGTAAATAAATCCACAAGACCATCCAGCTGGCACTGAGGGGCAACACTGAAGCCAAAAAGTGTTTTTCAATAAATTCTACTACAATTATAGAGCAATACAGTCTGTGGTTGTTCTCAGCACAAAAAAATATAATCCAGGCAGCAAACACTGTAAAGGTGTCTTCTGGAAGAAAAGGCCTTCTTGAAATTTGAGGACATTAATCCAGGCTCTGATGTGCCCATGGATATGGGCTGGTCAAATGCAGGGACTTTAATCACTGTTTTTCAAGGCTTCTATTTGCTTCCCACTCTTGCACCACACTCAGAGTCTAAGTTCCTTTCAGAGGCTTTCTGATCTGTGAGAGTTTGGTCAGTTGATGAACTCTGAAAGAATTTTACCTACATTCTGTCTCTGTGAAAGGATCCCTATCTCTTCCAAAGCTTCAATCATTTGGCTGAGCCCCGTTCTTCCAAGACTAACAAATGCTAGTATTTGCAAGTATTGACACTCAGCAAGAGCTTCTGCATCTGAAAATAAGTTTTGAAAAAGGGCACTCTAAACAGGGATCTCCGGAACAATTTTCATTTTCTCCCAGACTACTTTTTCATTTCAAGACATTAGCAGAATGTGCCTTACATCCTAAATCAGAGCTGGCTGTACCTGCACTCAGATCTTGGCTGCTATCAGAGAAATTTGGGATTAGAGAACTTGAAAGCACACTGATGCCCCAGGCAGGACTCTGCCTTACACAGCCCCACTTCACAGCACAGCACGACAAAATCCATGTGCAGTCTGTCCCCATGTTTCCATTCACTATCATTCAAGAAAAGAGTGTTCTTGCTGTGATCCTCAGTCCTAAGCCTATTTATCACGGCCACAATGCTTGTTATTAGTGCTCAACAATTAACTAATTCTTCTCCCAAAAATTAAATTTAACAAAAATAGGCAAAAAAATATTTCTTGTTTGACCTGTTGGCAAGAAAAATGAATGTGAAGAAATCTTTTTCTCTTGCCTTTAAAATAAGAAGCAATAAAGTAATATTCTCCTGACTGTGTCCCCAACATTTCAAATTGACTGCTTCATATGGGAAACAGCAAAAGAGAATGTATTTTCAGAGTTAGGATGAATTATATATTTGTAAAGGACAAACTTTACTATTCAGACAAAACCAGAAACATCTTCTGAATAATCATTTATTATATTAACTACTTATTTATTAGCTGTTTATACATTGACAGACAACTTATTCTGAGAGTTCTCATATAGCACTTTCTTCCCTTTCATACTCTTTTTCATCTGGCATGCTGTAAAATATTACCAAAAAATAACATTATCCAGAGATCCTTGCTAATGATATTAACTAGAGCTAACACCTGCAACTCTGACCTTCTGACAGGAGACAAGAAATAAAGACATTACTCTGGTAATTTGTGTAATGATTTTATTTGGTAGGTTCTCAACATCTTTGTTTACATTATAGCAAAAATATGGGTTCAAGGTATTGTTATAACCTGAAAGGAATTGCAGAATTAAATTTAAAAATTGACAGCATTAGAAACAATGTCACTACTATTTAGAAATTATTAAGTTTATCACAAACTACTTTCATATGTTTTTATTTTAATGAATCATGGCAGGGTAAAATGAATTGTAAAGAAATTAAACCAAAAATGTGTACATGACTTATTAAAGCAACCTTACAGCTGCATGCAAATTGTGTGATTAAGGAAAAACAATTAGAAGGCCACACCTGAGAAGCAGGATCAGAAAACTCTACCATGAACGCATTTAAAGAAAAGCACTAGGAAGCCACATCTGGGAAGCATTATCAGGAAGCTTTCTTAATTAAAAAGAAAAGTCTCCTAATAAATGTCAACAAGGGGTGGAGGGGCAGAAATCACTGCATAAGCACCTAAAAATACTTCCCAGAGATACAAGCCCAGTATCTGGGAAGTATTTTTAAATTCTTAAATTCTTAAATTCTGCTGGTCATGGCTAAATGAGTGCATAGGCAAGTTCAGGCAGCACATCTGAGCTACACTTCCTTCCATATGTGAGTGCTCCATCTCTTCTCACCCACCTGGTCAATGCCCACCTCCCACACAGCCAGCTGGACCACAGCATGCAGACAAGGATGAGACAAAGCTTGGAAAGGGAGGAGGTTCCCTTATTCATCCAGAGACCCTGCTGTTGGTGAGGAATTTCCAAATACAGAAGAGGCAGAGGGGCTTTTCCCCCAGGAGTTTGAGCTCTGTATGAAGCAAAGCAGGGCTGGACAAGACAGTGGTGCAGAACTGTATCTGCAATCAGCCAGAAATGGCAACTGTGACAGTCATAGATGGAGAGGACTGATCAAAAATAAATTACTTTGACACATTTAACACAGTCAAATCTCAAAAGTTAAGAAATGCGGCAAAAAAGGAAGAATTTGCATATTTACTACATTCTTCTTCAAAACCACATTATCATACATTCAGTCATGCATTCCCAAGCAGAGAGCACTACAGACAGCTGCCTTAATCTTCAGTGGTAATTTAATAATAAGCTGTATTTGTTTTGTAGATGAGAAGGTAAACTAAGAATATTAACACTCCGAGCATGTATAATTAAATTAACAGTCAATTGATTGCATCTTGCCTAGTCCCTTGGAAAAATGGTAGTGTTCAAATTAGCTGAACAAACTTGTGGTGTGTGAATCTCCCCTTAAGATTATTATTTCCTTCATTCTCTACAATACAATTCAATGCTTCCCAGCTTCTCATCTCTTGCTCCTGCCTTGGGCAGAGGCCACCAGCCCTCCCCAGCAAGGATGGGGAGAGCCAGAAAAGGACCCGCGACACTGTGGGCCTGTCTTCAGGTGGAAAACTGCGCTGATATTTTTCCAATATAACATGAAGTAACACGTGTGCTGCTCTTAGTTGGGCTGTCCTTGGTTTCTGGGAGAACCTGTTTCACAGCAGCAACAAAAAGCACTGTCCCAGAAGACGAACTGGTAGGGCTGGGACACAACGGAAGGTGCACAAAATGTCTCCCCAGGAAAAGAAAAGCTTTAGTTTGTTGAGAATTTGTACTTCACCTCTCTCCCAGCTTCTCCATCACATTATTTGATTTATTCCAGTGCTGCCTCAAGTAAGCTCACAGCTCTGCTCCAAAGTGCAAGCTTTTCTTTTTGGCTGGGAAATAAAAGAGTGTAAACTGGCATTCCCCATATTTTTATTTATGCCTTTTATATCTCCTTAACTTTATGCCTTTTTTTTATATCTCCTTTTATTTTATGCCTTTTGCATCTCCTTAACTTCATTTTCAGCTGGAGTATCAGTCATCAGCTTAAAATAATGAGCTGATAATGAATTCCAAAAACTGTGCAACCAGACCCATTACATTGCACTCTGAACTCCTGTTCCTCCTCAAATCATGAGGACTGACCTCAATGTTCAAGTGTCTTCGTGTGACTAATTACAAAATTATTGACAGAAAAGCAGATGTGTTATATTTCTGTTTTCTTGCTTCTAAATAGCTTTCAAGTGTTTAGGCCACACACTGGTGTTGAATTTGAATGTGCTAAATTAAGCTATATATCAGGAAAGACAGATAACCTTAAATCACTAAAGTTCTCAGTTTAGATGCATAAAACATCAGGAAAAAAAAAAAAAAAAAAAAAACAACACAGTAGGTCTGGGCATAGGGCACATAAAATGTAGGTCTTTTGCATAAAAATATTTTCTCAACTCAAGCAGGTGAGTGACCTGAGAAGGCTGAACAGACCAACACCACATTGCACTCGCATTCCCTTTCCTCCTACTCACACAGCACTTTCCCAGCTCAGGTCCCTTATTCCCCACCACTCCTTCTCCTGAGTGTCTTACAACACACATCTCCCATTCACCTGTCCAGGGCAGTCACTTGGACTTGCTCAGACAGAGCCAGTAGCAGAACCTGGGCACAGTAAATCAGTTTTTCCAGCAGAAGCTCCCAGTAAAGTTTACAAGCTCCCCAGCAGAGCTACAGAGTGCAAGAGTACGGGGCTCTAGAGGCAGAGTCTCCCTGAGGAAAGGATGTAGGAACACAGCACGCAGCCAGCTACCACCCCACCAGTATGAGCTCAAGCAGAGAGGGGTTCACATCAAACTGTAAAATAAGGATACTGTGGGAAGTAAGCCTTTAAATGGAACTTAAGCTGGGGAAATAGGTATTCAGGTCACCAAATCGGTAGTCATTTGAGAGAACTTTGCCATTATACATTGTAGCTCTAGTTCCTATCCTATTTATCATTAAAATATTCAGGTGAACTCCAGTAGGGGAATAATGATTGGGACCTCTCCACATACAGCTAGATATCTACCTTTCAAGTATCCTACTCAACACGTTTAAGGGATCCACTCAAATTAGATTTGTATGAGATTTACTTGAATGAGGCTCTCAGCCCTTTAATCTCATCATAATAGATGGCAGCTTTCAAGAGATTCGAAATGCATGGTAACATTTACAATACATCAGGTTTCCAGGGGCTGTGGAGACTGAAATATATGCTTTTAATTTACTCCGAAATGCAATGCTTTCTAGATTTTGTTTGAGCAATTTCTGCTTCAGGAATCAATATCTTTCCATCTGCTTGCTTATTTTAGAGAAAAATGATTAATTTGGGCTGGCTTGTTACTAGTGAAGGGTATGCAGAATGAAAATCCCGTCTCTGCCATCGCCTGGAGTTGCACAGGCTGTTTGTACACCCTAGCGGGGGAAGGATGCCAGCGCACGGAGCCCCGACAGGACCAGCAGCTCTTCCACCAATAAACAGAATATTGAGACTGCGATGCAAAACAACCACTGAGGCACACATGCAGCATGAGATTTTAACATCCAAATTGTGGTGAACAGGTTTATGTGCACTTGACAAAGCAGCACTGAGGTCTGAAGACAGCGATGTTAATTTACATTAGAAAACATGCATAATTGTCATCCCTTAAATCCCTCTTTCCTACATCTCCCATAAAGGCTGCAGAAAAACGTGCTCTCAGTATGCAGCAAGAATGATCCTTCTGATCATATCACCACCATAGCCATTTCTTTCCTCATCACTGCAGTTTGTTTCATTTCCTCAGAATCTACAGAACACAAAAGTAACTCATACTTAGGTGAGTAAAATCATCCACCACCACACTCCCCCTGAAAACAGAAGCTCTGCATAACTGAATTCCTGCAAAAATATAAATTAATACTAATAGAAACTTCCAATGATTAGTCACTCAGTTTCCATTCAAACTGAGCTCCAGCACATTTGTCATTCATCACAAAAGAAACACAGAAATAATAGCTTCAAGTTGAAAAAGCACTTTTCCATACCTTTCCATCAAAACTCACACCACAACAACAAATTCTGCAACTGCAATTTATCTCGGTTCATACACTACTCTATAAAGAATATAACAGAAGCTACGGGATTTTTTCTCCTTTTCATGAACTTGTTATGATTTTTAAACCAACTCACTCAACTTAATATGTACTTTATATTATCATAAGGTTAAAATTATCTCAGTTTATTCAAACTGAAGCTTAATTAAATACTTGTACTAAGATAATTATTGTTACGTGATAAGTGAGGGGTTTTTTCTATAAATTCATGCTGGTATTATAGCCTTAAGCTTTATCTGTAGTACTATATCTCTAGTACAGATATCAAGGCTTATCATTGATTTTTTTCTCCTGTAATAGAAATAAATTTCAATTTACTGGAACATCATACCATAAGATAATTCCTTTCAACACTTCAGTGTGGACTTTTCTGTTCCATCTATGCTTAAAATAAAAGAATAGAAGCAGCTTGAAAATCAGGCCTAAGTTCTACACATGGACGTGGTCCCTGTGACGTCCACCAGCCAGTTTGTCCTTACCCCAACATGCTTTGGACTTATGTGAGTCTCAACCAAATCTGGCAACAAATCTCCCATCTTTTGTAGGAAGGATCAGCAGAAATGCTCCTGCTGAAAAGCTGCATCTTAGGTTCTCTCTTTACCACTGGTGAGGAAATCAATACACAAACTCATCCTCAGGGTACGAAGCCCCAGGAGAACAGGTCCCTGTGGTGCCAACGCTAATGGAAATAATTGCTCAGGGATCTCAGCACACGCCTGGGGACCGCCAGACACAAATGATTACAAATAGTTATCCTCCTCATGGGTTTTTCTTGACCACCTATTGCTGACAAACTGTAAGCTCTTCCATGGTACAAATCACTAATTGCTTGCAGTTAGGTATTTTTAAGGCACAAATGTTTATTTGCAAGTCCTGAATGAAGATTTATTACATAGGAGAAGAGCTGCTGATCCAACCAGTTCCATTCCAACTATCCCTCCCCTGTGGCTGCTGTGTTTATTTGGATTTGTTCTAAATATGCTTTAAAGGAACAAGCTGACAAATTAAAGAAAAAAGTTAATACTTTTTAAGCTGCAGATAAATGTAGAGGTAGTTTTAAATTAATATGTATGTGGAAATGACTAGATAATGCCAAAGACACTGACAGCCCGTTCCCATTCACCATAACAAAACTGGTGGAGCTCCAACACAGCACTTCTCTCAGTCCTCACAAATTGATAAACGAATATATTTTCCAATTTTTTTTATATTGCAGAACATTGCCATATCTTATGTCACAAGATGAGATTTGAAAAGAAACACTTTTGTCCAAACTGAGTGGTTTTTATCTATCTTTTCCAATGGTTCTTAACACAGGAGAGGTGAACATCAACTCCTGTGATTCTTGTCACAAAACTTTAGAACAGAACTTTCCTCTAAACTTTGCAAAAGCCAATCTGCTTATAATTCTCACGGGATTTAGAACAAGAGGTCAAGTAAACTCTGGCAAAGCTCTTACCTTATTTCTCCTTCTTTTAATGCAATATAACAACCAATTGGCACTGCAGTACAAGACTTTTCAGAAAGAAACTGAAAATTAGAAACATGGAACTTAAATAATAAAACCATAGATGACTGTTTTAAAACTAATCTAAGACAGAAATATTCATTTTCTTCTTCCTGAATTAATCCTTATTAACATTTCCTGACACGTTTCTGACATGTAGGACCAAAAATGAACCACTACATTTGGGTGCCTTTTACAAACACTAATCCTTTCCCTGATGGATAAGTATTAAAATCAGCTTTCTTAAATAATCCAGGTTCTCAACATTGCCTGTACTTGTTTTTTTTTCTTCAGAATTTCATCACAACTTCATTTAGACAGGCACTTTTTCAAATCCATCTTATCCTTCACAACCTACAAAAAGGTGCCCTCCCTCCATTGGCCTTGATCCACAGTAATATGTGGAAAATAGAGATCCATTTTTCTTGCCAGACAGGGTGGATGGTTATCTGAAGTGAAAAGTTCCATTTCCCAGCATCTTTCATTGAAACTACTGCCTGATAATTATATGGAATAGGAAGTAACTATCCATCAAATCCATAAAATATCCATTTATCATGGTGATTCTCTCCTCCGTGAGAAACATGAGAGCCAAAATGAATCAGCCAAACCAAACTCCATCATATCAAAGTTTTTCTTAAAAAAAAATCAAAGGGATAAAATGCATTTTCTTCATAAGGCAGAGTGACTGGGGCCCTACAAATGTTAAACTACATTCTGTCATTATAGGGAGCTGCTTCAATCTCATCCTTACAATCCAAGTCAGTATAAATAGAGTAGCAATCCAAAGTTATTAGAAGTTACCTGATTCAAGTGGAGGTAACAAGATTTTTCATTCTCACACAAACCAAGAAACTTAAAGTAACATTTAAAAGGGAAAACCTCGCATTCCACAAACAAACCCATCTAAATGGACCCTATTAGCTGAAAACATACATATGCATATATTTATTTTAACGGTATCTAGCCTAAGCCATCTCCTCAACATAAAATCATAAACACATTAGGGATTTGTCACTTCTGGCTGGCCTAACATTACTTGACTCACAATACATCTTAGAACAGCTGAAAAAAAAAATTAAAATTTATTTCCAACTGTCTTGATTCCCTGGTGTTGCCTGTTGTTATGATGTCCACAGAACACTTATCCTGTACAGCAGGCTGCAGCTATTGGGTAGGCCTTTCCTAAGGTTTTAGCTCAGGCTGGGAATGCATTTCTGAAGGAATCCCATTGCTCCCTCCTGGGTCCCCAAGCTGGAGCTGAAGCACCAAGCAGACAGGCTGGCACATCCCAAGCTGGCACATGCCAGGGCACCCCAAAGGCACACCCCGGGCCGTGGGTGGGTGCTCAGCCCCACAGCAGGGCACAGCCATGGCCCACAGAGGGCACTCCATGAGTACTTCCCTCTTCCCACTGTAAAGACCTCCCCCCATGCAGCTGCATCGAGTCCTGGGATGGCACTGCCAGAGCCACCAGTGTCACCTGCACCAGGAGCTCCCCACTCCTCCACCACCACAGGGCTCATCTCAAACTGCATCTCCACTTCATCATTTCTAACCCTCTCCTAAAGTCTGCTGTTAAATTTACTGTCCAGCCACAAAAAGCTATTTTAGAAACAGTACACATCCATGCTCTGTACCTATATCCCTAGGGAATACATTGGAGATAAGTCTATTACTGCCAGGAATGCAGCAACTAAATCAGAGTTCAACACACTATCACCTCCAATTTCCCAGAGGCCTTTTCTTTTTAACCTAAGCCCTTTTCTCTGCCCTTTTTTTCAGTCTCTGGTTGTCCTTCATGTTTGCTGTGTATTAAATAATTCCCACTGGCCTCCACCCAGGAATCCCTCAGACAAGAGGTGGGGCATTTACTGTCACTTAGTTGGATTTTTTTTTTTGAGTATCAGCAGTGCATGTGTTGTCTTATGTTCTACTTCAGTGTGGTGGTGATGCTCTTAACAGCATCAAGATGCACAAAGTTTGAGAAGAGAACAGTAATTTCAACCCTTTAACATCTTAACTCAGTGTTAAAAATTCATTTGTGTATTGTTTGCTCTGCCAGCGAATCTCAGACCCCTGAAATCTAAATGCCACCTTCCCCCTTACCCTCCCCTGCTCATGCTCAGCTGAGGGGTTTGCAAGCACCTGAAAAGCTTTTCAGTAATGGACATTTCAGGTAAGAGTTTGTTACAAAAAAAGTAAAGTACTATCATACATTTTCATTTGTCAGGATTGCTTGAAAAACTGAAATGAGAACTGCCACCAGGGGAGATGCAGCTGCAAGATCTGGGCACAGTGACGTCTTTGCCAGTTAAAAAAAAATAAAATTGCAGTAACAGCAAAAATAGAAGCAGAATAATAATCCCATGAAGACTTCCCCAAAGTAAAATAATTCATCACATATTTAAATACATTTGATCATTTATTCAAGACAAATTATGAGAGTATGAGCAAGAGAAGAGCAGGGTGATTTCCCTTTACTTGAAAAGAACCCTGTAATGTCAATATTTAAAGATGCTCTTTTTTCATACTTAATGAACAACTATACACTTACAGTCTAAAATGGCTCACTTTACACTGAACAAGCGTCTCAGAAGGAAGAAAGCAGTCTTCAAAGTACACTGTGCATGAACTTTCACTTCACTGACTACTTGAAGCTACAGGAATAAAAGATATCTTTAACTCTCAACCCACACAAATTTATTTTGCTGTAAATCCTCAAACACACAGAAGATAAGCAGCTCAGTATTGTAGTTACACATAGCACAAAAAGCCTTTTTCCAAATGCATTGTTTTACATGATTTTCTAACAGCAGCACGAGGAGGAACACAAGATATATGGCACTCGTTTGCCTCTTAGCTGAAGAAACGCAACAGGAAGTACTCTAAAAAATCTCCCCAGCTGAGTTCATCTTCCCAGGTTCAGATACAAGAAGCAAAACTATTAGCATCCCTCCAGAAACTTATTACTCTTTGAAAGAGAAAAATGGTGTGCAAAAAGAACAACTAAATACATAATATAGATATACTATTGCTATACAGATATACTGTTACCATAAAAGCTTTTTTTAAAATATATATATATAAATATATAAATATATAAATATATAAATAT
>VZTH01013788.1:1222662-1247008 GCA_013397815.1 Aleadryas rufinucha | reverse complement strand
TATATATATACAGACTCTTGCTCTATTACTTACATTGTTTCTGCAGCTTTGTCTTGGACATCAGCAGAGCCAGGGCCCTCCTGCAGATCCAGGAGGATGTTACCACCTTTAATCTGCTCTGAAATACAGGTCAGGATTGCTAGAAAACAGCATGAAAGGCCACAGATTTACACCACATCAGCCAGCTCTGAAGACTGCAGATTATTAAGCCAATAATATGCAAATATGGTTATTTATCGGAAGAAAAGCACCAGTTCTACAGCACTTTTTAGCTGGCCACTTACAGTCAATATATTCAGTCAGTTTACTTCCTGTTCTTGGTTGCCACACATTTAACAATTAAAATTATTGGTGCCCTGGCATTCTAGAACAAGTGCAGTAAGTCAAAAAAAAAATCCTTGAATGAAAAATAACCAAACTTAAACAGCCCCTGGAGTTTCAAGTCCAAAAGATTCTGATTTAGATACTATTTTCACTTTCCTGGGTCAGGGAAACATTGGACACTGTTACATGGGTTGGATGCTTCTGCTTAGGAATTCATGCTCTGAGCACTCAAAGTGCAGAGTTTTACTGCCTTTAAATGGGAAAAAGTTGTTAAATTGTGGCAATTTTAGGTCAAACAAATGACACCTATTTCAAGGAGCATTCGGGCACACACTCTGCCTTGAGTGCTCTACTTACATTCCAATAAGCTCTCTTAAACTGAATAAAGCACAAGTTCAAGTGACTTACTGACCTGGAGCTTAAATGGTCACAAAACTCAGAATAGCATGTCCTTAAGGATCTATGCATTCAAATTATGGGAAGCTTTACATCTTCATAGGATAATTTCTGTCTTCCAAACTCCACTACACCGAAAGCCTGCAACAATCTCCTTAGCCGAGATTGCTCTACTTCAAACTTTATAAGATACAGAGTACAGGAGAAATTCCGATTGACTTTGTGCTCTACAATGCTTTGTACCATTCTTTTGCAGATTGAGTTTTGTTTTGGAGAACTGTTCCCTATATCCTTTGTCATTTTCTCCATATTTTCCTATTTTAGAGTGAGACAAAAGTCTTAAAAAAGAAAAACCCACCTTCACACATCACTATAGTCACATGGGTGCTCAATTCACAAACATTTGAAAGGCAGACTTTCAACATTCTGACATTCTCAGTCAGTTCAATGTTAATTTTACTGCTTCATCCAAAATATAAGTTCTCCATACCATACAAGTAATTATTTTGTTGATACTTTCATTCCTCAATGTGCTGCTGCAATTTTGAGAAGTTTATGTGGCATTGGTGTGTTGGGGTTTTTTTTAGAGCACAGACAATAATGATTCATAGTTTTAAGCAACCTCTGGGAGATGGCACCAGTTCTCCAAAGGCAAGTCTACAGCTCTTATAACAGGATTATCTGTACCTTTTCTTGACAAAAATATTGCCCACAGCAGGCACCAGCAGAACACCCCATCGGGTCTGGCACAGCCCAGCCTGCTGTGACAATTCCTATGCAAAACACTCTCCAAAAAGAGGATTTCACTATCAGATTTGTTACACTGCAGAGTCTTGAAAAGTTCTGTTGGGCCCCAACCATACTGGTTTAATATCAGGAACCTTTTTCTTTTACCTGAAAGGCTTTTGTGTCACTAACACCAACTCAAGCTGGTGCAGCCACAGCAGGAAAGTTTTGAACCTGAACACGATGCACCATTAGAAGTTAATTTTGTTCAAGGCTGAGCAGGATCTGTTCTAGTCTGGTAAACAGTAATAAAATTGCAGCCCAAGTTTACTTTTCATTTGGGAAGGGCTATGCAATCACAGAAATATTCCATACAAACTATAATTAGATGATATTGTGTAAGTCAAGCAACTCAGGAAATAATTTAGCAAAGCCCACAGTTTATATTTGAGCCTTATGTTTACCTATTACATTGTTTAATTAGCCATGAGGTATCAAGTCTAATATTGGCTCACAGTTTTCTACCCCCTAACAATTCTTTGTGGCCAGAAAAATACCAGTGCATTTTCATTGAATTATGAAAACATCGCAGCACTTTAACTGTGATGCATCTGTCCGATATTAATAAGACTACCACTGGAACATTGTTTTCCAGAAGAGTCATCCTACCTTTTATTAAGAGCTTCAAACAACTCAATCCTTGTAAATATTTATATAATATGCTAAGTGGAAGTGGAAATAGATTTTTTCCAGTACAATGGACTTAATTACCATGATAAAGATGCAGCACACACCTGAACCATTCACTTACAAACTCAGAAAGAACCAAACATTCCAAACAGGCAATTAATCAAAGTCATTCTGAATTAAGTCAAGGCAATTTGTCTTATTGTTGGAGAGTCATTTAAATGACTCAGTTACACATGTGTGTATCATATTCATAGTAACTGATTTCAAGTATCTTCTAAATAGAAGTTTTACTGTACTTACATATAATAGAATGCACACACCATCATTGATTAGAACACAGACTAATATATGAAAACCAAAATAATTTGTGTAGAGAGCCTGTGAAATTGAATTCACATCCAATCTGCTGAAAAAGAATTTCCATTTGAATCTAAACTCCAATTCACAATGCATAAACTATGGCTATTTATTACTGTGTTGTGTCATTTGTCACTTTCATAGAATACACCACATTTTCCAGGCTATAAAATGCCTTAAAATTATGCAGCAATGATGTATGTTATCATTATTTTTCTTTGCCAATGTTTGGATTACATTCAGCAGCTCAAAACAGGGATGATTTATAAACTGAATAAATAGCAACATCCTTCAACTGTGTGTGTGTGTATGAAAGCTTCATTTACTTCCTGATTCTAAATGCTATATTCAAAACAAATATTTGATCAAATTAAATTCAGAACATCTCATTGCATGGGACTGGTGGAAGTAACTGCAGAGGCTGCTGAAAGAGCATAACTTTCCAGCTAACACTTCAACAGGAGTGCAGAGCTGTCAGCAGCTGGAAACCAAATTTCACTTACAGATTCTCATTCAGAAAGTAAAAAAATAGCCACAATGGAAAGTCTGTATAGCAGGCTCTGATAGTGACAGCTTCCTAAAGAAAGCTATCCTTTAGTAATAAATTCACAGTTCAGTCACACTGAATATTTCTTTCCTTCAAAACTACTTTGGTGATCTGATAACCTCAAACTCATGAGCTGCTTTTCATTTCAAAATTATCCCAGAGGGTCACTTTAGGTTGCAGAAAGGATGAAAACAATGAGGCTCTAGACAAATGTGAAAAGTTTATTAGAAAAAACTGCTGCTTAAGGAGTTCAACAGAAACTTGTAAGGTCTGACAAATCCCCACAGATGACTACAACCCCACAGAAAAGGTAACATAATTGATTTAAAAGCACATTTCCTCCCCCAGAGAAGTCATAACAAAGATACAAATACCCAGCACACATTCACTGCCCTCACTGACAGCTAACACTGCTCAGTTTTGAGTGTTTTGCTGTTTGGGGTGGTTTTGGTAGCCCTACAGAAAGCGACTCCTACAAACTCCACATCACACCTCTGTGCCTGGGAAGCCTGGGATGCATCCTTAAATCACAGCTGGACCACTGCAGCCATTGCATTCTTTTCTTTGAAAACTGTTTCTCTTGGTTTTATTTGAAATAGCACATTGCACATCGAGAAAGTAAAGTGTCAGCAAAAATACATAAGCTCATAAAGGAACCATTCTTACAGCAAAATTAATTTGATTGTCTTCACAAGCTACCAAGGATAATTACTAAATTATCCACCTTAGTCAATTACAAAATTGAAAAAGACAGAAGAAATACCCCATACAGATAAAGATGTTGGACCCACTGGGTGCCTTCTGAGCAAGGGAAGATTAGCCCACAATTCTCTGGAGACATCTCATGCTAGAGAGGCTTCCCAGCATGGCTTTCTTAGAATAAAAATGTTTAGACAGGTTCAGAAAGGCACTCCAGAGGAAACATATGTTGTTCCTGGCTCTAATGGATGCTCTGGTAATTAACTTTCACAAGGACCACAGGCATATCATTAAATATTACATTCATCTTCAAACACTTGCTTCTAAATATATTTTTGAACATCAAGGTAAAGAAGAATTAAAATTAATTGCAGCACTTAAAAGCTTGTTTCACCAACTTGCTACTTGTTCAGCATTTCCATTTAAATGACCATGCCCTTGTTTTGCCTTCTGCTTCCTTGCTGATGTGAAAATTTTCACAGATTTTTAGGATGGCTGAAAGGTTTCCAGAGAGCCACCTGCATCTTCCTGAGACTGCCATAGGGCAGGTGGGGAAAAGGCAAGTCTGAGCCACACGTGTTCAACAACATCATCCCACAGGACACAACTTGCCAGAAGCAACAGGAGGAGCATGCTCCTAAGAGCATTAGGAAGGAACTGAGAAAATAAGGGGGAAAAGAGAGAGCAGAAAGATGAAATGAGGAAATATAGGCAAGAGTGGAAGAAAAGGAGGGGTAGCAAGCTGGGATTTCCATGGCACAAAGATTTCCAAAGGACCAAAAATCGGACCAAAAATCAGCAATTGCACTATCACCTCTCCTGAAAGAGTCACACAGGGTGGTATCAATAATAAATCAGAAGAGAAAAAGCAGGCAACAGCATCTTCAGGTTTGGGATGCTCTGTATGAATCAGCTCCACAACACAGTACAGCTACCTTGATATTTGATATTAACTAAGTTTTCTCAACACCTCATTTTAAAAATCAATGAAAAAAAAGAGCCCAGATAATTTTCTTTGTCAGTATTTGTCATAGCAATAAATTTCAGTCATTCTGCACAAATTCTGGTCTATTCCCAGGCAGACAACAAAATCTCATAGCCCAAAGGTGATACACAAATATTTGTCATCAGGAATGCTATTTTATGACTCCAGCCACCAGAAATCTGTCATTTTCCTCCACTGCCTCTCCCTGTGAACAGTTTGCTGATAGCACCAACAGATTTTAGCTACAGTGAAAGCTATAATTTCTATACACAAGATTTCGCCTCGAAGTGATCCGTGACAACTACAGAAAGATGAGTGAGTGACTTTGGGGGTGGAAAAAACCAAAAGAGCATGTATTCTAGGGCAGGGGTAACCTTCCATCCTGTCTAGGGTAGACAAAACATCTGAAAGGTGGGCCAAAAAAAGATGCCATTCTTTAAATGAAGTCATTCAAACCTCTGAGGAATTTTAGCAGCAGAGAAAATATTTCCAGTGAAGACAAGACAGCAAAGGGTGCAATGATGAGATTGAGAGCTGGCAGGATATAACCATCAGGAGAAGAAAATGTATAGCGAGAAGAAACATTAAGAAAGCAAAAAGGCCTTGGAAAACAGAAGAGAAACTTTGATTTGTTAAACAGAAAGACCCAACACACTACACAAGCTACTGCCAGAGTACTGGACACCCACAGGAGACTGGGATTATTCCTGATCACGCACAAGTAAAGGTACAGTTTCAACTAGCGAAGGACCTGGCTCTCTGACCCAAAATCCAGGCACGTAAGGAAAGGAAAGAAAAGGCTCCTCATGACAGCCACAGCTATCGCATCAAATGTCAAAAGCAACACCTAAAATCACATTTTTGCAATGCAGAGCCTGTTGCTGGCACACGTAGAAATTTTCTGCTCTAATGGTCTGGTGCTCTCACAATTAGAGGGAGCTGCAAGCACTCCAGTTGCCTCTCAATCCAACTCCACACAGAAAATGGAAATGTGAACATATGGGGACATGTCCCTCACTACCTCACCTTCCAGGACCACTGAGAATAACTCCCAGTCTGATCTTTTTATGACCTTCAAGTTACTCGGCTGATCTCTGGGAAAGTTAATCTTCACTCTCTAATCTTCAAAAAGGACACAAGTGACAGTAATTTTCACACCACACATGAGCATAGCTTCAAGGATTTTTATGAGGCAGCAGGATAAATCTCCGAAGGAAATGTGAACAGCTGGGTGGTTTTTATTTACTCACAGATACTGAGACAAACCTGCTGTCCTCTCAATTTCAGGAAACACAAAGACCCTTCAAAATAATTACATGAAGTGGTTTTGGAGCTAAATATTTGTGAAATTATTTTTCAGCCTCACAGGCACTGATTTTCAGCAACATGCAGAGGCAAGACACATTTATTATATTACATGCATAAGCCGTATTTTATAGTAAAAACAGGCTTGCATTCAAAAAGAATGATGTTTATACTGATGAAAATCTCATTGAATATGAAAGCCACATGCAAAATGGAAAATATGCTGATTTTCTTTATCTATTAGAAGTGGTGCTGATTGCTTTCAGAGCTGAGAAAAATGCTGGTTTCACGCAGCTAAATGCACTCTCCATAATCCATTTATTCCTCACTGGAGTTACAGTCATTTGCCTTCCAGCAGGCAGGAATTGCACCGTGCTGCCACCGGGAGGCACAGTCAGATTTTACAGCTTGCATTTTCTTCACTTATTTCAGAACAGCCGATCTGAAGGATCTGACTAAAAGATATATTCAGCTTTGTTCCAGCAAAAGATATGAAAAAGTCATTCAGTGATTAAAAAAATTCTATCCACACAAAAATATGAAAGCAAGCCACTGCCAGAGTAGATTTTATCTATTTCAAGTTGAAGTGTGAATTCAGTTTGACATGAAGGGGCCACCCACAAAAATCTTTTTAAGATGGATTTTTTTTTTTTAATGACGTCCTATAGGCGGCTAAAGTCAAATACAGCATTAACCACTTCCAGAAGCATAGAAAGAAATTTTCTTAGTAAAAAATACAATTATATTCTGTTAATTGGAGAGCAGAAGATGAATGATCATTTCATTAAAAGCAAGAGTGGAGTTTTTAATTGTAATTTTAATGCTGCAGACTATAAATAGATCTGAATTCAAAGGCAGAAATGCTGCTGCTATAAATTATTTTGACTTCAATTATGCTTAAACCACTTAGAAAACAAACTATTACTTGATAAAGCAACTTGGTGCAGCTTTTACAAAGTTGCAGCCCCTTTAAATTAATTTTCAGCTCAAGTCCTTTCCACAGTGTGACAAAGAGGAGGAAAAAGACTTTAAAATGTTTGAATATGAAAGAATCACAAGAATCTGAACACTGTCAGGAATGTCTCACTTTGAGAGAGCTGCGAGAACTTAAGGCCCGAGACTGATGTCAGTGTAAAACAGAGGCCATCTCCACAGAGGTGATGGCAGGGGGCAGAGGCAGGCATTGTTCTGTGCAGCCATGGGGTTTGGGGAGTGAATACACACATTGGGGTGAGCTGGTCCTGAGGGGTCTGACCTCCACCTCCAAAATGCAGACCCCAGAACAGACATGGCCAGAGTTAGGGTCTGCTTCTTGTTCTGCTCTGCCCTGAGGCAGGAGGAAGATGTCTGAAGTGCACATGGAGCAGCTGCCAGAGCACACAGGTTCACAGAGAACCCTGCCAGGAGCCTCACAGAGTTTTCAGGGGTGAATCTCACCTGTGGCTCTCTGGAGCTTTCAGAAACCTTGCAATAAAGATGCAATAACGCAGCATCCCAGGCTAAAGTGAACTAATTCAGGACTGTAAAATGCAGCTGTTACATTTTATCACTTCATGAAATACCATTATGATTTAAATAACAGCAGTATGAAACATAGCTTTCATGCAGAAAGTGTGGGTACACAGTCTGCTTCCTCCTAACTGAAACAGTGCACTCTGCATTTAGCTATAACAACTTCAAAAACTGCTTTGATAAACGCCATTAAGGAAATAGCTGGTTTAGGAGGGAGATAATCTAAACATGATTCAAACCAAGTGTGGTACTATTGCTGAATTGCTAAGAAACATGATAGCTAGAATACCAGGTTTGTAATATTTCAGGAGAAAGCACTTAAAATTATCTTTAAACAGAATAACCAATTGATATAAAACAGAAAAGCTGAAGAAAAAAATGTAATAGGCTATCAGTTGGGGGCCTCTCTGTGTAGCAGGCAGAAAGTGATCTAGACTAGTGTTTACAAAAATTTATCTAAATAAATATGAAGAGAGACAGATTGGCAGCCATCTGCAATTTTCCACAACATCCGGATGAGTTAAGCACTTAACTTCCATCACAGTCAGCAGGAGTTGGATGCTTAATGTATTTGGATGCTTCAGAAAATCACATTAGGCACCTAAATGTGTAAAGTGCATAAATATCTTTCACTTTACAGCCTTTAGTTTTCAAGTGCCTTACTCCTGGTACTTCTCAAATGGGAACAACTGCATTTGTCTAATTCATAGGGGAACTGGAGAAAGCAATGAAGGCTGTGAGGTGTTTGGATGCTGCAGCAGTAGTGTATAAATGCCATGGAGGAAGGATAGACTGAGGGCAGAAAGGTGACTGGCTGTGAGGGTGCTATCAGTAACACAACACAGCACCACCATTGTGCAGTCCCAGCCAGAGAGAAACCTGGGTAAATTCCCATTTACCTTTACCCAGAAGGTAAATGGGAATTATTTAGCAACTTATTCAGAACATAAGGCTGTCAACTTGTTCATATGAAATCACCAAGTGAAAATATCCACTCTGAAATGTCCCCTCCTGTCCCTCTTCACAGAAACAAAGAAAATATAGGTACTTCAGTACCCTTCACACTGTGACCAATCTGCTGTGAATCTCTCTTCACATTTTCTACAGACTCAAGCTTTTTGTCTTTTGCTTTAACATATGCAGAATTCTTTTCCAATCTAATAACAAGCTCTCCATCCAACTAACAGTAATAACCATCAGGGCCACCACCCACATCTTCCTCTCAAAGTCCAAAAAGGCAACAAACAAAACTGTAACAAACTTCAATCTGAATATCAGGAAAATCATCCTGACTAAAGATGACAGTCACAAGGGAAGAAGATCCAGCTTCAATTAAATTTTCACTAAAGTGCTTAATATTCCAGTTACTGGTGTATTGTGGAAAAAAAATATATATTGAGAGAAAATAAAATCACATGCCTTGATAAGCTCAGTCAAGAGCTAAGGAGGGAATAACGAGGAAACTAGTAATAAGTATATAGTGGCAAACTTCCTGCCCAGTCAGGAGAAGGACTAGGGTTAGAGGCCTTTTCAGTTTCTAGATTCTGTAATAGTCATGACAAATATGCCTAAAGCTTTAGGTTGCCATAGTTAATCAAAGTATCTGAGATCAAACTAACTTAAGCACTTAAATTGTCCAGTAGTGCCTTAAGTATAAAATCAATCCGATCAGTAATTCACAAAAAAATCAATTCTGCCTACTCCAGAGAAGGCAGGTATCCATTATGCAGTAATTGTTACACAGCCGCTATAAATGCTCAATAAAGAAAAATGACCTTGAAAGCCCATCAAAAATGCTCCCACACTTAAAGCTCATGTGTTGAACAACACTGAATTAAGCCTCCTCTTGGTAAGCCTTATTTAAGTGGAAATTCCATGAGGACTATAATAGAATTTTAGGGTGCTCATCATGGTAGGCATCATGGGCCACCTCTGCTGATCCCAGAACTGTGCAGCAAAGCATAACCTGCTTGGAATACCTCAGGGGACTGCTGAACCATGAGTGTGCTGAACCCCAAGCCCAGGGCCATCAAGTATGCTTGATGGTGGAGTGGGATAGTCACAGGTCACTGCTGGTGAGGAACTTCACCCACAGAGTTTTATAGTTGAGCAATTCCAAAATTTCCACTGGATATTTAAAATTGTTACAGTAGCAGCCATATGTGCTTTTAAAGACCTTGATCCAAACTTAAGAAACCTGGCTATTGCTCCAGAAGAAAATTCTCCACTGTGATAAATCTACGTGGGGATACTTTGGCAAAAATGTATAACAATTTTCCCCTCATGGTGTTTACTAGCCTGAACATACTTTCTCCCCATTTGGTTCCTTTCAGTCTTCTGCTTTCTTCCAGAAATAGAGGAACATTTATGTTCATCTTTCCTCTCTGCTCCTGCCAGCAGCACTATATCAAAGGCAGGAAAGCACATCATAAATAAATGCTATTATTGCCAGAACAGTGCGAAAAACACTGTTTCAGTTCAATGACCAAAAAAGATGAAAAATTAATTTCAGGTCATCCCAAACCAAACAAGGCCTCTCGGGCCAGCAGGTTTATTCCTCTAGAGCTTCTTGGTTTTGCATTTTCAGCAAATTCTCTAAGTACACTCGTAATATTTATGTCAAGGCCATTAATGAATATATTAAGTCTGAAGCACTGCAATTTTTTACCTGACCCATTTATTGTAGAGTAGAATGGTTCAAGTTGGAGGGGACCTTAAAGATCACCTTGTTCCAACCCCCCTTTTTGTAGACAGGGACACCTTCCACCATCCCAGGTTGCTTCAAGCCCCATCCAACCCGGCCTTGAACATTTCCAGGGATGGGGCAGCCACAGCTTCTCTGGGCAACCTGTGCCAGGGCCTCACCACCCTCACAGGGGAGAATTTCTTCCTTGTACCAAATTTAAATCTACGCTCTTTCAGTCAGAAACCACAACCCCTTGTCCTGTCCTGATAAAAAGCCCAGATGTTACCAGCTGGACTGGCCCACCAGCAGCCAGAGGAGCATTACTGGGAGGAGGCTTCTAAATAGCTGTCACATCAGTAACACACACATCACAGCAACTTAAGTTACACACCTATTTTGTTAATTTTTTTCACTCAGTGCAAGTTGTACTTGCATTTATTTGCCTTTTCCTCAGTCCGCAGCATCAGGCCAGAGGATGAGCTGTCCCAGGCAATCTGTGGTCCCACACTCTCTGGCCAGTCCCTGCCCCAAAGCTGAGGAGAGGACAGTGTTTCCTGAGTGTCTCCTCTCGTGGTCTGCCAAAAACAGTCTGAGGCACACACCTGAGTACCAAGGATGTCCCAGATTCCTGAGATTCGTGCCACTTCCCCCAGTGTGCTGTGCTGGCAGTGGGGGGCCATGGGAACCCTGAAGAAAGGTCAGTTCTGCAGCAGCCCCACCCAGGACACAGCTGAGTCCTCTCAGGGGCACCTCAGGGAAAAGGCATTTGAAACAGGGCAAAACACTGCCGAGCAGTGAGGGGGAGTGTGAAATCCAGCCCTGTAGCACCTGGGTCAGGCAGGGCCAGCAGCTCCAGGTGCCTGGGTGGGTATTCCCCTACAGCCCCTGCAGGGGCCACAGAGGAGCCAGCAGATGCTCCCTGAAGCACTGGGTCCATGGAGAGTCCATGCTGCTGAGTGAAACCCTCCACCAGTGCTGCCCTGGTGTTTGTGAACATGAAGTGTCTGGGGATGAGAGCATTAAAGTGCAGCCCAAAGCTTTTCTTGAGCTCTTACAGGAACCCTCTGATCTCAAGGGGGAAAAAACATATATTCAGCTAGTATTCAGATGAGCTGACGAGCTGCCAGTCGAGATTAAGGGTGTGAATGCTGAATGTTCTTTCCTTGCTTCTGCTCTCTCCCCTCCCTGTCTCACAGGTAAGTACAAGGAGGTAGGTTCCTTGCTTCATTCACCCCATTAGGTTTATGTTCTTGCACACAGAACAGCCCATGAATCAGGCAAGACACAACTACTGTTGGTCATGAGAAAAATTATTAAAAACACAATATGTATTAACACTCTTGTAATCACAAAACCTGCTTCATAACCTGAAAAGATGGCAATTGTCAGAATAAAAAGGCTTGACTGCACCTATTGCACACTAAAAGCCTTTATCCCATAGGGAAATCAGCTCCCAGCTAACACCTGGCATTCCTGCTATGAACCCCCAGGAGAAGGGCCTTTCGCTTTGTATTCTTGAACTTCATTTCTGTTACGATAATCAAGGTCACACAATCCTTCCTACAGGACATCTCAAGCCTTGCTAACAATCTGTCTTAACTCTGCACCTTCAGCAGATCATATGAGCATGCTCATGTCCGTGCCAAGGTCATTCATAAAAGCATTAAGCATCATTGATCCCAAAACCAGGCTATGGGAAGCTCCATCACAAACCTGATGCTGTGTCCCCATAACCAGCTGCCTTGGCTCCCCCACAAGCTGATGGATGGTTCCTGAGGCCTCCCACACTCCACCAGTGTTTGGGATTTTCAGCCATAGAAGTTTCCAATGGCTTAAGCTCACTGATTTAGGGTTTTCAGCTGCAGTAGTTTCCAGGGGCTTCTCAGCTCACTGATGTGGTTTACTGTGCACATATAACATTATCAGTGCTGCTACCATATTATTTACACTGACTTTGGTTAGGTTTTCCAGAAAGGTGAACTAAGCCCAGACAAGAATTAAACTTGTTTTCCATTAACAAATCAAAACAACATCTTCTTCTCTGAAAGTAGTGAATTCTATAATTTAAACTGACCTAATCTTGATTAAACCTTTTCTCCAACTTTTCTCTGGCATTTGTTAGATACAACTTAAAGTAAGGAATGTTTTAGGAATTTAAAGCAAAGAAAATCTGTTCAACCATTTTTTACATACTTTCACTGAGCTCATTCTTTACAATCAGCTAAATTCTGGGTAAGATAAACATACATATGGTAAAAGCCATCACAGATCTTCCTACAAAGCTACACTGAAATTGTTGCAGACTGTAGCTATACTAGAGCACTACAGGGAAGCTTTGTCCTTTCTTGGCTCCTAGCAAGTACCAATCATAAAAAACTTTGATTTTTAAGCTTCAGAAATAAAGAGGAGCAAATAAATTTACTGGTATCTGGATTTGCAGAGAGTCAGGTGTGAAGCTACACCAGGAGTTAAAACAGCAAGCACCTGTGCCTGCCAAAAGGCCCCGTCCTCCCCTGAATTATTCTATAGCTCAGGATAAAATTAACATTATATTGTAGGTTACAGCACACAAACTCTTGAAAAAGAATATTGAAATGGAAGCTTTCGCCTCCAGAACTAAAATAAAAGTTAGAGTTTTCAGTAAATCTAATGTTCAATTCTGTTATCTTTTTATATGACCCACAACCAAAAAACAGACACCTTATCTCTTCAGCAGCCAGATAATCTTACTCGGTTTTATGAGAATTTTTCCCAGCTGGAAGCATCAAGTTTATATATAATAAGCTGCCCTTGTTATCTTCCTTATCATAGGCCTCTATAAGATACCACGAAGAACTGGATTTTTCCCATTGCATCTTAAATATATCAATATTGGTGACAGAAGGTTGGCTCAGCTACCAGAAATCATATTCCTCTGTCACTGCATTTTTAAATGACACCCAGCCTCCACAATCCACATTCACAGAATCCTAAGCACATTTAGGCTAAGAATTATTTGCATAGTTGCATTTAAATTGGTTATTTTGTCCCACTTCTAGTGCAGTACCAAAAGACAAGGAATTTCACCCAAACAAGCCCTGAATATCATAATAACAATCTCTGTCCTGCTTGCTCTGCACTACAATAGCTCTTACCTCAAGCAGGGCCACACTAAAAAGTTTTTCCCAGGCACCTATAAAAGAAGTAGTGTAAGAAACACCAGACTGCCTGTGCTGCATTTTGTAGATTATTTTGCTTGGGCACAAATAAAAAAGAAATGTAGAATAACTTTGGGAAAGGTACTGCAAGTCAAAAAAATCTGAATCTGCTCTAACCCCCAGTACTAAAAACCATATACTTTTACTGGTACCAGCTTTGATAAAACAGAGAATAACATAACATGGAAACCAATTTGGAGCATTTGTTCTGTACCTCAGAAGATCACATGTGCTCACTCAAGCAGGTCTAACCCAGGCAGCAGGAAGTATCCATAGATTTCCAAGGAATTTTCTGGTTCAGGGACAGCGATAACAGAACCTGAGGATTTTGCACCAAATTATCTCCCATGTTAGCAAAGCTGCCTACCAGGAGAAACTGCCCTTGGTGAGCAGGACTGGAAGGAAATGGCAAAGCACCCTTAGAACAAGATTGTATCGTGGTTTGCAAAGTGATCCTCATTAGCAAATTAAATGGATAATGGGGAACAAGGCAGGGAGCAACCTTCTGATGGGCACTCCCTGATTAGGGACAGGAGGAGAGACTGGCTAATTAAGCACAGTACTGACACCTGAGTACCACATGTGGTGTGCAGTCACAAGGTAACTTATTTTTATTGTTATGCCCAAATAGGATGGAAGGTAAGTGTTTGCTGTCATGAAAGAAGTACATAGGTATTCTTTGCAGACCAAAAGTACTTTAAATCACTTCCTAGCCTGTCGTTTGAAAAATTAATTAATTTTTCAAGACATAGTCCAGTCTCCTAGACCTTAAGTCATATTTTTTCTGCCAACAATCATGGATCAAAGGTTTAACTATAGATTTAACAACTCTAATAGCCACACCACTGAATTTCCAGCCATGGGTATTATTTTTATCATTTGATCACAGTTGAATTTGAACTATAATTTGTGGGCATCAGATCCTTTTTAACTACTTAAATCAAAGCCTGTGCTCTGCAATGAAGAGTAACCTGAAAATAGTGACCAAATTTAGCATGTTTGGTTTGGCAGTCTTAGACATTGTTTTGACCTTAATCTGCAATATTTATTCACAGTATAGCATTGAAGAGCAATGTTCTTTTTTCAACTTTTAGAATATTCTGAAGCAAGTTAAACAGGGCATCCCTCTAAATTTCCAGGTGGAAATTACTTAGGAACTTGAAGTAACTAAGTGAAAATAAGTCATAGAATTTTACAATGCTTTGGATTGGAGGGGATCCTAAACATCCAGTTCTAATCCCCTGCCATGGGAAAGGACACTATCCCAGGTTGCTCCAAGCCCCATCCAACCTGGCCTTGGGCACTTCCAGGGGTGGGGCAGCCACAGCTTCTCTGGGCAACCTGTGCCAGGGTCTCACCTCACAAGCAAGAATTTCTTCCTTATATCCAATCTAAACCTACTCTCTTTCAGTTTGAAGTCATTCCCCCTTGTCCTATCACTCCACGCCCTCGTAAAAAACTCCCTTCTCAGATTTCAATTACACAACACAAAAAAAAAAAATCAACTTATATTTACACTCAGTTTTTCAATAAAATTCCAGAACCATTACTTGTTAAGAAAACATTGCATGAAGGTGCTAGTTACAATGTGGTATAACGCATGAAACCATTTTTAGCAGCTCTGTGTTTGCACAATTTCCTTAATTTTGTCAACAGAAAAAAAGAAAAAACCCCTCATTTTCATTAGAAGAAACTACTTCCCTTTTTCTCCAATCTACATGAAAGCGAATAGCAAACACATTCCCTCGTTGCCACAGTTACCAGATGACTACGTTGTCCTTACAAACTTACTCCACAAAAATAAAGCAGTTATTCTTTCCCCCTTGAACTGCTCCTTTGATGTGTGTTCAAAGGTGTGTGAGCAGGTGGTAAGACTGTTAAATGCTCTTCCCTGCTCCTTCTTTTTCCAGGGCATTGAACTACAGACGCATTTATAAAACAGCAAAGGTTGTCCTGCGTGGGTAGAAAGAAATGCTCCAGCAAGCATTTGAGAAAACCCTTATCCTTCAAAGTATTATTTCCTAAACTAACACATGTAAATCACCCCACAGAATCAAGAGGCACACCCAAACACACGAGAAAGGAACTGGACAGCAAAAGCAAAGGAGCACAACTGCCATTAAAGATTTACAGCTTTCATAAAAGGGCCAACTTTGCCTGCAGAGAAGCCCACTTAGGGAGTCTCTGGCCTGCTGAGACTCAAGCAGAGCCTGTTGCTCCTCTCAAAAAATATTGAGCATATTAATTCCATTGTTGGTGCCTCCCCCAAAGCTGTCAGCCAGAGTGGAGCTGCTTTTCTTTCTGCAGAAGATGTTGGAATTTCTAATGAAAACCAAAATCCCATGTGATTTCTGTAATTTTTTTTCAAACATTACCATAGTGTTCACAGACTAAGGCAGGGAGAGCAGGAGCCAAGCAGCCTGAAATTTGAATGTGTTTCTCCAGGAAACATTCACCTGCTCTGATGTGCTGCCCAATGACCAGGTAGCCATTCAAAAAAAAAAAAAAAAAAAACTTTCCATATTTAAAAACTGGTGAATGTTACAGGTGGACTCCAAGGCAAAACATGAAATTCAGTGAGTCTAATTTTCATCTGGTTAAACCAGGGAAGTCTTCACTGAGTTCAGGGACCCCAATTTACACCAAGAGTAGATTTCTTTAGCTTTTTTTCCTACTGCTTGCTGACTGTTAATCCCATTTCGTGAGAAGTTAAAATTTAATCACCCATAGGCAGGGAAGATGATAGTGATACACAGAAACCTTTATGATTTTTGATACCTTTCTAGGTGTGACTAAATTTGATATAAAAAAACCCACATGCAACCAGTGAGTAATTCCAGAATCTCAGAAGGTTTGGTTTATCCAGTTTTCGATTAAGGAGTTCCATGTGAGCAGGTAAAGACAATGATAATGCATTAACTTGTTAGACAAATACACAATTGTTGGGCCAATTACCATATTTTTAAAATACTAATGAATATTTAATGTTTTTGCACAGAGTTTAATGCTACATTTTGTAAACAAGACAGCTGATACATCTGGAAAACAAAGTTCTAATTAGATCAAATTGTATTTTATTTTACTTCATTACCTACTTCTGCAGCTTTCCTTTCAGATGAAAATTTGGTCACCTAAAAGAGGACAGAATTTTCCCCACAATTTATCTTTTATAGTCTATAAACCATTCTGCGTGTAATAATTTCAGCTGCTTTTTTTTTATCAGAAGGGAAATATAGATTCTTTTCACTAAAGTGCAAAAAATACCACAGGTTTGTCTTCTGGATATTTCCATTACAGAACAGAAAAGCTCGTTTAACCAATGACCAGAGGTCACTGGGGAACCTGGGGAAAAGAAATCTTTGCAAGGTCACCTCTAAAAACTTACAGTGCACTGTTGACTTAGTGATAGCAGAGACTTTCACAGAGCTCTTTGGTGGGAGGAGGTGAGTTGCTTTCTTTAGCTCAACAGCATTTCCAGGAAATCCATATTCTGCTGTTGTTTCGTGCTGAGGTTTTATGTTTCTGCGCAAGAAAGTTGAAAAACTCAAGTGCTTTCAGGGATTATCTATGTACTGAATCACTCTCATTTAATAGGAAAACGTTTTCTTTTCTTTGTAAATGCTTTATTTGAATTCAGTTTACTTTTAGAAATCAAACTGAATTATAAGAGGATATTAAATGTGGGGAGTTTTTTCACAAAATTAAATAAAATAAAATATTTAAATAAAATATTCCCACAGTTCCAAAGTTTTTCCTCATATTTCATGAGCAAAGCAACATGCTGAAGAGAAACCTTTCCCATTTGGACAAATGAGTATTTTCCAATTACAAAGTCTGGTTACAAATACTTTATCTGATTTTTAACAGCACCAAATGCCATAGATTTTAATGGGACATTCAGTCAAAAGCAGGTCGAATGAGGTTATCAGCTTTCAGTGATATTTCTGAAACGAGTTTTCTACTGTTGTACAAAGCTATCCAAGTTTTGCAGTATTCTGTCCTGCAGCCTCGGCCATATCACCTGCCATAAAAGCAGGCTCAGACAGAAAAGGCAGAACAGCCACAGACTCCTTTTGAACCCCAGACAGATGCGTGACCAGCAGGCTCAGTCCCTGCCTCCAGATCTGCAGTGCAGATTGTCAAAAACAGATCTGTGTGTTTCCTTCCCCACAGAGCAAACAAGATACCTCAAAATGATGTTATAGTCCAAAGCAGCTGAATTTGTATTCGGGCACCCCTGGAAGCCCTCATCCTTGGTGGGATTTTAAAAAGCACAACAGTACGTTAAATGCATCCCACTGATTTTCAATTGAGTGTACATCACATCTGTGATTTTTGGAACTCCAGACAAATAATTGTTTTGACAACACTCTGTGCTATTAAAAAGCTTGTTTAAAAAAACCCAGAGAGTTAAGGCGTCATTGGAACCTAGAATTGTAGAATTTCACACATTAGAAATAAACATTTACACTCAACTGACTCTCCGAAAATTTCATTCTCTTAATTTCTTTTTGATTTAAAACGACAGAAGAAATCTAAAAATATGGTTGGAATACATTATCTGACCTACTCTTTTTATCCTTTTAAGGAAGAAAATAAATGTAAGTACGAAGCTGATGCAAAGAAAAGAAGAAAGCCTGAAGAGTGATTGGTGAGAGATGTGAGCACACCCTCCCACAGCGACAGCACCAAAGCAAGGTAAGGGACTCTGTACTTATGCCAGTAAATTCAAATCAGTAAATTTGAATTGCCCAAAATCCTGACCACCAACACAAGGAACCACAGGAGGGACCCTTTGGGATTGCCTTCGGCACCATGTTTCATTACCTTTCAAACCTCACTGCCAGATCCAGTGGGAACAGTGCAGGGCCCCAGCACACACCTAGAGGGGAGTAAAACTGCAGGGGTTTTTCTTCACATTTTTCTGAGAACTGTTTTCAGTCATTCCGTAAGGAGGCTGAACTGAAAATGGCACAAGGGAACGAGGGGCTGCCTGTGCCACAGCTCTGTGTTAGGCAGTGAAGTAACTCCTGTTCCTTCAGGGCCTCTGATGCTGCCTGTCCTCTCTCTCTTAGAAGAAACTTTGAGAGAATCCAAACCCTTTCACAGCCATTTGGGGCAAGGACACTGACTCTCCCTTAGCTCGTCCAGCCAGGAGGAAAGGTCTGGGGTAACTGCACGGCTGAGCCCCGTTCCAAGCACAGACAAGTTTTCTGAGTGGATCAAAGCTGGACAGCGTCATGTGGGGACCATGGCCTGGGGATGTGAAGGCAAAACTGCTTGCAAAATTGAAATAAACATCTCAGTCCTATCACAGTGTCTAGAGAACTAGAGATAGACAGTGCTGGCCCATTTGAGCAGTAGTTATCTGCACTTCCACTCTCCAAAGCCTCTCCCAAGCAGCATGTCTTTCATCTCCTCCTGTTTCTGAGATTACTGTGTGCTGACAGGAGTGTTTTGGAGTGATCTTAAAGTGCTTTTAACGGGTAACATGTGGAAATAAATAATTCAAGCTTTTCTAGAGTGTTTCTTTAGTGTCTCAGCTTACGTATAGAGAGTGCTTTCATGGAGTGCTCACCTGTACAGGGTTGTGCTCTGTGCTAAGTGTTTTGCCCAAATGACTTCCGAATAAGCAAAGACAGCAGACTTCTATATCCCTACTGTGATCACACCCCTGATAGGCAAGGGAACTAAACTACTAGAGACAATTACTGCCATGATTTTCAGCAAAACTACACACGCTTTATCATTTAATATGCAATATTATGTGAGTTTTTAATAAACTGTGTCTAACAGGAATAGTATATGGGAATGAAAAAGAATGGAGACTTTTTGAAACAACCAGGCAAGATTTAATAATACCAAATGAGACAGTAACATAATAAACATTAAGGACCTGAAATTACAGCTGCAAGCATATCCCACAGCACCAACAGCTAATACCAGAGTGTATTAAATTAGGCATATCTGCTGAGAATTATTTTTAATAGAATTATGTATGATATTGAGTGGCTATGGTACTTTCTGATTATCCCTCCCTGCTAACACATGATCCACATCAAAAGAAAAACACATTTTCTCCTGAAAATGCTGGATATTCTGCTGCCAAGTTTTCTTTTAAAATACTCATTTTTTAACACTTGCACGTACACTCAGGATCAGGCGGTAAAAGCAAATTACAGCTAGCACATTCTGTGATGTTTTTCTGACATTTTCTGTAAAAAAGTACTCGTGACTAAAGATTTCAGTAGCTACTGATATGGTTTATAATCCCTTAAAGTTTCACAGGATAGCAGTCCTAAAAAAAAAGTGGTTTAAACCTCTTTTTCTTTCTTCCTCTCTTTTTCTTTGTAGCACAGCCTAGGAACCCAGCCCTAAGGAGAGAAGTCTGGCTGGTGGCATCAAAACTAAAGCTTTCACGGTGTATTAACGTGTCTTGGAGGGCACAGACTACTGTACAACTGAGATAAAATTAAACATCTTGGACCAGGGATGTTCAACAGTTTCACTTTAGATGACATACACTAGATGACACACACATAGAGTACAGACACTATTTTTATCTCTGGGTTAACAGCCTGCTCCTGTACAAACTCCTTTGTTTCTGTCTCACCAGCCCATCCACTTCTACCCCACACAACAGGAGAGGGTGGATGTTGGGGGGTGAAGCCTGTGGGCTAAAGCAGACCAAAATTTCAGCTGGCTGGTATAAGGTCAGAGGAACAGGGCCAGGGGTCTGTGCATCGCTGCTGGTGCACACCAAGGTGGGCATTTACACTCCCTCTGTGCTGCAGCCTGACCCAGCTCACCAGACATTACACAGAAGTAATTAAACACATTTCAGAGCCTGCTGTCTACAGGAGAGGGGACTGGATGACCCTCCACGCATCACATTTATGACACTACCTAAGGAAAAATCAGAATGATGTGAATATATGGTTTTGAAAAATTGAATACAGATAAAATAATGAAGACTGTAGAAAATTTAAGTTGGGTGGTTTTACTCATCCCTCCTCAGAATGTAAAAGCATTTGGCACAGATCAAAAAGGCAGCAAATCATCTTCCCAGCACCAACAGTGCTGATTTGTCCCAGCAAGGAACAGAAATGGCTGCATGAAAAAGACTTTGCAACACAGGGAGACTGGCCAGCCTGCTGGGGAGACATGACAGCGTTCCTCCAAAGGTTTCAGCTGGTTTTAATTGACCATACTGAAGTTTTCTTCCCCTCTGCCTTGCAAGCAGCAGTTGTTTATAAGCAGCACCTTCTCTTTTCTCAGTGCAGCGCTGCTCTTGTCAACCCAAGACACAATCTCCTATTCAGCCTTCCTAAATTTCACTGATAGATGTACCAAGTGTAACCTAGTGATAAGATTAGTGCTTAGAATCTATTAAACATTTCTTGAAAACAACCTTTTACTGAGCTAATGAGCTTCCAGTTCCACCTGGGTTTACAATTTACATATTCCAAAATCCTATTTGGCTACATGTTAGACTGTAGAGATTTATGTTTCCTTTTCCAGTAGATTCTGGCGTAATCTCAGGGCAAAGTAACAGATTAAATATAGGAAACTAAATTGTACTGTATTGTTCATCCATTGCAGGATGAGAGCTTATTTGCACATGGTAAGGTAACTTGCACTTTTTGCTTTCACCAGAAGCAGCTGAAAGCAGTAGCTAACTTATGGGCAGGATGATTTATAATACACTGAAGTGCCAGCCTGTCAGCTGACCCCTGTAGAAATAGTTTATCTACACCTGAGGCTTGGCACCTCTTCTCCCACTTTGTCCCACCTCAAAACGCTCAGAGACCACATTTTTCATACTCTTCTGCTTTTGCTGCTGCTGACAGGAACAAAAGCTGCAGTGCCAGCCAGTTTTCGAGCATTTAGGTTTCAGAAGACGTTGTGCTAATTCCTATAAGGTACTGACTTACAAATGCAGAGAGTATGAAACTTATGTGTTGGTAATCCTAGCTAGTTATCCTGAAACAAGTCTCTGGTGGTACACAATTATTTAAGCATTCCCCTCATGTGTTATTGTCTGTTTTACTTGTCTTTGGGCTTCAACTTTGGGAGCGCTCAGGAGGTGAGGAAATGGCTTCACCGGGGCAAACTGAGAGCCCAAAGAGACAGACCCATGAGGAGTGACATGGGGCTCAGCAGGGACGTAGCACACATTGCAGGGAATGGCCCTCAAGTCTCTGGGTGGCAACAGAATATTTCTCCCTACAAGCTCTCAAAGGATGGCAAAATTTCTGAGAAAACCCTTTTTTCCTATTACACCCCCTCTGTAGCTGTAGGTAGTACCTCACTCCAAGCATAATTTTGATTTCTTACTCAACTACCTGTGGAAGCCAAGACTTCCCCGCTGAAGCAAGACCTCCAAAGGAAAGCACTAAAAACACTCTTAGTAATTTGTACATCCATTTCTTGACATTTTTCAGTAATCCCGTCCATCACTGTTTCTCCATTTTCCTGGCAAGTGCAATAGGGATCTGACTATAATATCAAATGTTGATCGCAGCCAAATAAAGAATATATAGGCACTTTTAATTTTATTCTTCTAAAATTACATTTATGCTTTGTTATTTGCATTTCAAAGCAAAGCATCCATATTTTAAGTAAAATTAAGCACATGCTTCTAAGGCTTTCACCAAGGGCATTTCTCTAAGCCATTTACAGGCAGTTGCAGCTTTGATTGCAGATAAACATTTTTAACCAAGAGGATGAGTTACATTAGTCACTTAGCTCAGTGCTGCTCTTCATCTGGCTCCTATTTTTGTGCTGGATCAACACTGAATGCCACAAGACAAAAGGATGATAATCAGATTGTTGTTTTGCATTACTTGGCCTACATAAGAATGCCTTACAAGTGCATTAAGGAAAATCTTTTTGTTTAGATGTATTACAAATCTGCAAATAAATGAGCGCTTACTTACAAGCTTCATAAATCACTTTCCTCTCCATATGCCTTTTTTTTTTTTTTTTTCTTTTTGCTGTTTAGGATGTAGATAATGCTTATTGTGGAGGGCCCTTGTGGACAAAAGCACTTACTCACTTGGACTCAAAAAAAACCCAGTAACCTGAAAATTTAATACCCTGAGCCTTCCCTTCAGACATATGAAATGAAATAATGAGTATGAGGGAACACCTCCAAATCCTCAAATTTTCATGTGGTTTACCAGAAAGCCATAAACTGTCTCGGTCAGAACCGGTCCCAAACTCACTGACAGTCGGCAACTTCTAGAAAGTTCAGAGTGAACTAAATTTCAGGCTCTGTTACGAAACCCTGTTTTTAAAGAAGCAAAAATGAAAATCCACAGAGCCTTAAGTTCATTTTGTATCAGACTGAATTAAAGCATCTCAGTAATTAAAGACATGAAAGTTGTAATCGCTAATGACAACCATCCACAGATCAGCGTGGGGGAGGCACTGTGCCAGCTACCTCTCTTTCCCCAGCAGATCAGCCTGGGACAAAAACATGCAGTTTGGTGACCTGGATGCTAATTCCCCCACAGGTTCCTCACGGAAAGCTAATGCATTATTAGCATATATGCAAACACCAGGGGAATTTTTGCGCCTGCCGTTTCCGCCTGCCTCCAGCTCAGCCTGTCTGTGCCACCTCAGGCATAAGCAGATATTCCAGGGCACAGTTTTGCAGTATCTGTTGATGTTTTAAACACAGGCACCTCTCTAATTAAAAGCTTATTAAAGATTATGCATATGCTATTTTTAATCCCCTTAAGAAATCTGCCTTCAGGTTTACCTCCCTGGACAGCCACTCAGTAGTGACACAGGACTGCCCAAAACATGTCCATTGCAGCCATTGCTGCTTCTACACAAATTCTGTTGCCTTTGGAAATGTTTGCTACTTCTGAAATACTCTGGAATATTTCAACCACCTGCATTTCACTGCACTGATACAGTACTTGGCAGTGGAGGGGGTTCCCCCCTTTTCCAGAACTGGAAATGTGAATTGTCTTATCACAGAAGAGCACACTCCAGGTTAACGCACAAGTTGCCCATTTCTAAAATTTTTCTTAGACTTTATTTAGTTCTCAATTAACTAATTAATTTGCTGCACACCAAGAATTAGACCAAGACTCTTTAACTGGCACCCAACAGAGGCAACACGTGGCTGCACAGGGTGGGTAGCAGTGTGATGGGATTAGTTGGCTGAAGTCAATACAGCTGCAGCACCAGCAGCTCCTCCTGACATAAACCTGCTTGGGCCACCTTGAGTAGCCAGCAGAAGGGAGAACATTAAACCAATTTCATCCAATCCTGAGTCTAATTTCTCACTGGAAGCTGGAAATTGTGTCACTTTTAGAGGATGAATTCTAAGTGTTGTTTCTGGCATTTTAAGTCTCCTGTTTCTGATGAAAACTAACCAAAAATACCTTCAGGGCTGCCATGGGATTGATTCTAAAGAAAACATCATTTTCATATCCAAGAAATATCCTCAGAAGGGATCCCATGAGGTGGCTGTGTTTGCAAAGACTCCAAGGCAGTAACACGAGTTTCAGAAGTCAGACTCTGACAGTCCCAGGAAGAGGAAGGAAAATGTCATTCTATTAACAGTTTACAAAGCACTACAATTTTTATGGTATTTTAAATTTGTTTTATATCTTTAATGTCAAAACTAGCACCCTCACACACTTTACATTAGGTGTTTTATCACCATTTTCGGTCAAGTAAACTTTAATTAGGTTGACTTTTTTTAAAAAGGCACTTGACATTTTCCAATCTCCAAAGGGGTTTTTGCCTGCAAGCCCTCTGCTCCTCTTTTGGAAAGAGCCATAAGCCTTCTGCTGCTCAACTCTTTCATCCTACCAACTGTAACAAACTAGGGGATGGAAAGAGAATTAATATTTATTTGTTTACTCTTAAAGTGTCTTAACATCCCCCACTGCTTTAAGTTT
>VZTH01013788.1:1204463-1222638 GCA_013397815.1 Aleadryas rufinucha | reverse complement strand
GTGGGGGGGGGGGGGGGTGGGCAGGCTGTGAAGTTTTACTTACACAACCAACTCTGATATTTCTTTTCGAACAAAATGTTTAATTTTTACAGAATAAAATGCTGAATAATGTGACCCCAAAAATTTTTGCTTATCTGTTGACGTCAAAGAAGGATAAAATATAATGTAAATATAAGTATGAAGAGAAAATCACATGGGAGAAAACCAATTTCTTTTGAGCATAGATTCTAATCTATTCTAATAAGAATTTAAGATATGAATGGTCTGTAAACTCTAAATTTTTGAAATTTAGCAGTGAGAAGCACATGTCGGATCACTAATGAAATAAATGCTTGTCAGTCTACCCTGAGCTTTTATCTGTTTAAGACCAGGAGAGGAGACAATATCAAACCTTTCAGCTGAATCATATTAAGTGTTTTAGCTTCAAGTCAAATTCTGTTGCATTTAATTGCCATTTACAAGGTTGTATATTCTTTGCCAAAATATTATTCATTTGTTAGTTGGGTTTTTTTTTTTAACAAGAATTGGTTAAATCATTCTTATATTTGATCTGGAACTATTCTGAAATAGTAACATTTTCTAAAGTCTTCACGTGGTTGCCAAAACCAGCTGTTACTGATCATCAACTTTACTCCACAATCTGAATCTTTATCTCATTATTAGCATGGGAAATTTGACCCCAGTTCAACACAAAAAGCTTACAGAAGGATATGGTTGTGCAAAGCAGGAGTACTTCTACCTAAAGTTCCATTTCTACTTTAGGGGGAAAAAAAGACATTAAACTTTCAGTTCTAAAAGTAAGATTAAATGCAAAACATACAAGTGTTCTAAAAATATTTTTCATTGAAGTCTATCTAAAACTTTTACAAACTCCATTTAAGTACCTTTGAATCTAGACAAGTTGAGGAACGCTGCTTATTCTTTGGACCTCCAGGGCCCTCAGATGAGCCAAACCAGCATTTTTTCTTTCAAATGTTCTTTAGAACAATACACATGGTAGAACCCAGAGGTACTTGCTCACATACAGTGTCAAACCTTGCATATTCGTTTTAATTTTTTATGGGTTTTTGGCACACGCCCTGTCAGGAGAAGGCAGCCAGACCCCACTCTGACTCTCTGACAGGTTCATGGCATTAGCAATGCTGTTTCATACCACAGGCAACAACCCTGGTTCTGAAAAGGTTTCCATCCACAGAGAAAATGGTCTTGCTGCAAAATGCTACAGCTCCTGCTAGAAAATGTAGAGAGGTGTATCAATTAAATACTTCTTTATTGTTAATTTATAGGGAATCTTACATTGTAACATCTGGGTAAAATAATGTTGAAAGGAAGGAGAAAGAAAGAAAAAGAATGAGAGAAGGAAAAGGGAGAGAGGGGGAAGGAGGGAGGGAGGAAGGGAGGAAGGGAGGAAAGGAGGAAGGGAGGAAAGGAGGAAGGGAGGATCTGTTGCCACACAAGAGGGAAGTCTCATAGCAATTGCTACCGTATGAACTCTTGAGCTGAAGGAGGAGTTTTCATTTCTGAATATTTTTTACTTAGAAACAACATAAAGCCAACTCAAGCAAGACTCAGCTCATCACTTTGATATGACCTCTATTTTTCAAGCTCATTTAGCCTTCTGAAAGGCTATGTCTAAAATTTGCATTGCAGAAAATGTAAATAACTCAAAACATCAAGGAAACATCTTTTCTGTCTCAAAGAAACATCTGATGAAGCAACTTTATTTTACTCATGAACTGGCAAACCTAATTAAAGGATTCAGGATGTTATAGTGACAGATTTGGACACTAATACATATCTGAGAAACAGGCTGGCTTCAAAGTACAACAGAAAAGCTTCTATTTATAAATATTTAACTGAAACATTGATAGGAAAATGAGAAAATCTCCTTCATTTTATTCCCTAAGGAATTTCTTTGGAACAAAACTACTCATTGAAACTAGCAACTTCTAGTTTTCATGGATATGGGGGATTTAATACAAGCATTTGTTCTAAAAAAGCTTCTGCAAATTTCCAGTTTAGCAACACGACATGACATTTGAGTCATGGAATCCCAGAATGGTTTGGGTTGGAAGGGACCCTGAAGATATCTCACTCCAAGCCCCCCCCAGTGGTCAGGGACACCAGTTTGGTCAAAGGTGTCCAGTCCTTCCCAGAGCTTGTGGCTGCACCTTCAGCTCTGCCCCATGGCTATCACAAAATTCAAGGTGTCCTTTTCCAGCTGTGTATGAAACGTCCCCAGAAGCCAGGGGTGCATGCAAGGATCCAGCTTTGTCACTGCCTGCTCACACAAACACTGCATTTATCGTTTCAGCTGCAGGGGCAAGTGATGAGTGACCCTTACACCTCTCTCAAAAGACCTGTCTCAGGTCCCTTCCCACCCTGGGAGATCTCCAGGGGAGGCCTCAGCCAGAGGACAGGTAAATCTCATCAGCTGCTCTTTAAGGGGCTGAAGGCCCTGATGGCTCTTGGGAATTACCCCTTCTCCTTAGCCACCTCCCTATCTGCCCATCCCTCTGGCTGACAGACCTCACTGCCCCACCAGCACATCTGCAGAACCAAGATCTTTTCTCTTCCCTTGCCTGTGCTGCTTCTCCATTTTCATAGCCACACTTAATTATAGGAAGAGTTCCTGATCTTCTTTTAACCAACAAAAACTTCATCCAAATGACTGTTGCAGTATTGTATGTCTGTTAGGTCACTAATTACTAAAATGTTACTGGACCAGAAACCTAAAGTGAGTCTCACAGCAATTAAATAAAATTTAGAAGCTGGCATTAAATTGACATAGTCATTGGCAGGCTACTAATCTTAACTGTCCAAGAGCCAGCTACTAAAATGGGATTAAGGAGAAGAAGATCAGTGGGAGTTCCTATCACCATACTAAATCACAAAGCCACCCAGCACTTTGTGTGTATTTGATGTGCTTGAACATTCAAGGCATCTTCCAGCCATGGCAGAGACCATTTAAGCTTCCCCTCCTTGTAGTCATTACCAGCACAATCATATGATTTCAAAACAGTTTTGAAATCAAGTAACAGAGGGCACAAGCCCATGGTGAGGTGTGATCCCATTCCAGCAGCTGGGAGAGTCACCACACATCAGGTGTGACAGTGGAACTCTCTGTGTGTTCCTACTCAGCTCTGATTAACTGAGTCCACCTGGGTGCAAAGATGTCTCTGTGCAGGATGTTCCCATGCCCAGCAAGGCCCTGTGAGGCTGCTGCACCACGGAAAGAGCACCTGCACTGCAGCTCTACTCCTGAAATCTGAGAAGAACCCACACATGCTTCCACTTCCCTTGAAAACATAAACTGCTTCTGAGCATGTGCATAGCGAAACTGTTATTGCTCTGGTTATTGGTAGTTATTTATCAATTGCAGTCAGGATCTGCGGCAGATTTCAACAATTACTCCGGTTTTACTGTTTGATTCCATCCACATTTCATCAGCCCGCTGCTACAGCATGCATTATACATGCTGTATATTCCTCCAGCACATACAGCATTCTACAAAGAAATGATATGTCCAAGAAGCCCTGGAGTCAGCCTCAAGAAAGTTGTACAATCAAGTTTCCTCATAAGATCATTTGATGCATGTTGACTGCACTCAACACCAGCAGCTTTCATCTCATCGGCAAACTTGGATCATATCTTGCCTTCAGGAAAGAAGGGCAAAAATCTTTGTAAGTCACCACTAAATATAAAGCTACATTATTAAGAAACATAACTCAAACTCCTTCAGCAGAGCCAGACGGATTTCCCAGCTCTGTGGCATTTCTCACTGAACGACAAGCAAATCAATCAAATGTGGTTGGACAGGGAAGATTTTCATTATTTTTGTGTCCCTCCTCTCTTCTTCACACAGCACTGAAGATTATAACTACATCAGTTCATTACGTTGACAATGCAAAGATAGTTAATTACTCTTCATAATAATAATCTTTATTTACAGAATATATTTCCTCCAAATTTTAGATCCTTCTAACTCTTTAGGAAAGGTGACTATAAATATGTCCTGTCTGAAAGAAAAAAAAACAAAAAATCAAAAACCTCAAATACAACAGCAGCTTTATTCTGCACCTTGTCCAAGAGCCTACAGCTGACCCACTGAGAATTCAAGAGTCACCTATGCAATGACTTTGTCCTCTTAAAAATCAATGGGACTTCTGCCACTTTGTCTTAAAAAGGAACAAGACTGGTACTTTTCCTCTTGAATATTGTATTTCAGCCAGGTATTGAAGAGACCTCAAGGTCTCATCACTTCTAACATCAAGCCCTCAGCAGCCCTGTGCAAGATATTTAAGTTTCCTTTGCCTCAGTGTCCATCATAGAAGGGAATTAATAGTGCTTAATTGTTCATCATGTTGGTACGTGGCAAGAACGTGATCATTTCTTGATGTGTTTTTTGAAAATGTAAATTGCCACCCATGGAAACTTTTAAGTATCACAGACCTGACTCAGAAAAACACATGCAAGAAAATGTCTGCAAAGAAGAACTTTTGATTAAATAATGATTGTGGGATTAGATTTGTTATTAAAAAGATAAAACCCATCTATTATCTAGCTTTTGCAGCCAGGGATATTCTCCATAAATCATAATGAATAAAGTAGTCACATAAAATAATACTGAATTCAGAAGGGTTATCAGTGTCATTTTAGTATTATCTCTTATTATCTTCATTATCTTAGAAACTTTTTATCATCTTTTTTTTAAGTGTCATTTTGAGAAAACACTGAGAGTCAGAAATTTAATATTCTCAAGTAAGCCCCCTTATTGAGAACAGTTGCAATGTTTTACCTCTTTTTCTCCTCTTTTCCTCTGAAAGATTCATCAGCTCAACTCATTACCCCTACCTTTTGATCTACATGAGAGTTCTCCACAGGCAGTAGGATGAAAAATACAATAAAAAGAGGAAAAGTTACCACAAAGCAAGGCACGATCCCCCAAAACACAAATTCTTCCAGTTCTTCCAGGCTGCCTCCTGTTAGATGGGAGAGGATATTATTGACAACTCTGCTGTGATTCATAGTACTTTTAATTTTCTCCTTTTTCATAGAATCATGGAGTAGTTTGAGTTGTTAGGGACCTTTAGAGGTTATCTAGTCCAATCGACCAGCAATGGGCTGGGACATCTTCAACTAGATCAGGTTGTTCAGGACCCCATCCAATCTGATCTCCAATGTTTCCAGGGATGGGCCTTCTACCACCTCTCTGAGCAACCCATTCCAATGTTTCACCACTGTCATTGTAAAAGATATCCTTACATCTAGATTAAATCTACCCTCTTTCAATTTTAATTACCCCTTTCCTTACCCCAACAGGCCCAGCTAAAAAGTCTGTCTTTCTCATCATAAGATGAGAAAGTGTTGCCCTTTAAGCGTTGCAAGGCTGCTCTAAGGTCTCCCTGGACACTTTACAGCACCTTGGCTCCAGCTTGAAAACTCCCAGCCACCTCTGCTGCTGATGGCACCTGGCCACTGCCTGGCAGACAAGAACTTTGATGCTTCCACAAATACTTTTGGCATAAAATCATGTATTTGGCATCTTCAGCCTTAGGGGTAGAGGATGATCAATTCCAGCCTGGATATTTTCTTGGAAACTAAAATTATCAAAGATAATGAAAAGAAAAAAAAAAAGAAAAAAGCTGTTTGTGTGATATGCCATGAATTGATGCTCTGAAGAACTGAGTTCACTAACGAAACAAATATCTAGGGAGTAACTTCTTATCCATTAAGATGGCTTATAATTGATTAATGGTGTATACAGTCTCAACATTTTCCTTTTACTGAACATTTTCACATTACAATGCCCAGAAATATTTCTATAAGTATTTCATAGATTTGGCAGAAACAGATTTGGTCCATCTTATATCAACTCTCATCTGCCATACTTTACTCTGTGTCAGAGGGAATAGTCATTACTGTTCAAGGATATCATCTCTATTAGATAGACAGCCAAGAGAACCTACAGCTTATATCAAAAAAACTGCCCTCCAGCCTTTACATATTTACAATTTGCATTTATCTTTTTAAGCTTTCAATAAGCAATTTCTCTGAGATATTTCCTCTAAGATGTTTTATTGTTTGTTTACAGTAATTTAGCTACTTTATCAACCACTTAGATGATACATTTACTCAGCTACTTCATCTGGAACATGCTTCCTTTTATGTCTCATGATCTACATTGCACTTTCTACAGCAGAATTGTAGCTGTTCAATAATTTAAACTTTGATATTATGAGACTTTGTCCAACATTCATAGCACTAATCTGGAGAACTCTATCACAGACTACTCTATACAGCCTATACCTGTAGGTATTCAACATTTTAATTAAAAAAGTTAAACTATAAATGCTGATTGTGTAAGTGTGCACGATCAATCACACAAGTCATCATTCAAAGCAGTTATGAAACAGAAATGAAAATTTGTGTTAAACTGTAATGTTAGTAGTTTCATTCCTGTGCTCTAAATGCAGAAATCATTAAAGACTGATCTTTGGGCTTTCAGGTACTTTACTGTCTGCTTTCTCTGCAGCAACAACATAGAAGAAACACTGAAAAATAATGAGCACAGTGCATCCCTTCTCAAAAAATAATTGACCTAAGCAAGAAGGCAGCTTGAGAATTGTTAGTGTTTTAAAAAATACTGAACCATAAAAAATAAAATTCTTCCCAAAACCCACTGTATCCATTGCAGGCACTTTTCCAAAATCTTGCAGTGCACTTTTTCTGTAGTGTGTGCAGCATTCATCATACGAGACTACACAGTACTTTTCTGATTACAGTTTGAAAATGAAACATAAAAATCTTGACAATCAGTCCTTATTTCTTTTTCATTCAAACTCATTCTTTCTTAGTTCCATGGCATCTAACCCATGCCAGCTTCATTTTGTAGGGCTGGATTACTCACAGGGTGCCATACATGGAAAATACATGTTTATCAATCTTTCTCAACCTGAGAAATAAATTCTTCAAAATCCTGCAATGATTATTCTTTTTCTTTATCAAAATTTGGTGCTAAATGATTTAGATCTGAAGCTATAAAAATATGTTTCGGGAGGAAAGGGGATAGATAGGTTCAAACTTGAAAGCTTTTTCAACTATTCCATGTAAAAATGCAAACTGGTTTAATTACAGAAATCTTCTTATGTATAGTGACCCAAATTCTCTCTTGGCCCATCTCTCTTGCAGCATCAGGCGAGTTACTTCAGCAAGCAATTTTATGCACAACACTCATTCTGAACACTGCCTGAGACTATAAATGCATTTATTTTATGCAGCTCAATCCAGTTCAAAAACAACAGAGCTGTGCTGGGAACACAAAGCCTGGTAGAGAATGAGCCTCTCGCTTCCATGTGTCTGCAGCTCAACCCAAATATAACTTGCCTGTCTCAGGATTGCTACAGTGACCCTGCAGAATTTCAAGCCAACATGTATGACAAGAAACAACTCAAAAATCAAAAATTCTAATACAATGTAATTTTAGTCATAACTCTGGAAATAAATTTCTTTCACAGCACAACCACCAACTCAATGACTTGGTATTTAAGTACTGGATGTGAAAAAGCACAGCTGCCTACCAATAACCAAGGGGCCAATGGTCATCTAAAATTCTTTTTCTTCATTCTATAAGAGTCCTCAAATATTAACAGTGCTTAGTGTTATAATTCTGATGATGCTGGTAAAGTTATTTGAATCTATAAAATATCAGTAGAGATATCTCAAAAAATAGCTTCACATGGCCTCAGCTTCTTGATGGGTTTCACCAGTAAAGGTGACCTCTCCTGGGATGCAATTAATGTCACCACAGACTTTTAAATCACTGAGGGGAAAGAGGCATCCATAGAGTTTGGGAAATGTTTAGAGAGGCAAAAATGCTATGAAAATAGAAAACCACCAATCTTTGCTTAATTATTTTATGGATTTGTTCGCTGAGCATTTGTTTGCCCTCTGCAAATATTTGCATAATCAAGTTTCAGAAACATTAATGTTCCCAGAAAACACATTACAGCTGTTGAATTGTAAAACTGAGATTTTTCAAACTGCAGACTAAATCTATACAAAAAATCTGTACTTGTGGATGCCAGTTGGTTTTACTGTAGGCAAATGTAGAGAATTCACAGCTTAAAAATCATCACTAGGAAAGAGAGCCATGGGGAGTATATTTTGGGTCTTTAAACAGACAAATCCTTGGTTGTATTGACTCCCAGCAGCCAGATAATATTGTGTGAGAAATTACTTGAAAAGTATGAGCACAGTCCTGTCACCTCAGAAAGCAAAAATCACCCCAAGCCTTAGAGGTGAGCTCTCCTGAGCAAGTTATTTCTGATGTGCCATCAGCAGACATGTCTCCTGAGGCCACCAGGGTGGCTCTGAGGCATTAACTTTTCTCCCTCTTCTTCTTCTTTTTCAGTCCTTTTCTGACATCTGTATTCTTTTTGTCTAGTTTCCCCCCCAAATTACTGCTGTCCCAGAGCAACAGAGAGACTAAACCAGAGCCAGCTCCCTGCAGGCTGCCCAGTGACTGGCACCGTCTCTTTTTCTGCCACGGTGGTGCACTCACTCATGATTCTCCAGGCTAACGACCCACAAGGACTCACACCCAGAGGAAAACAGAAAGCCACAGAGGAAAAGCGAGTGAGAGGCCTCAGCTCCCCTCACCGCAGAGCTGAGGTCACCCTGACCTTCAGGCAGCTGGGTCACCCGGCTAAGTCATGGAAAGCTTCCTTCCACCTCCTAAGAGAAACAGATAACTGAAAAAAACAGCTTTAATTCCATGGAAAAGCTCAGCAGAAACAGTTGCAGAATCTCTGCCTGGATGAACAGTTACCGCCAGAGGTAACAGAACTTGTGAGCCTCTACCAAACTCCAATTTTCCAGTTTTTAGCTCCAGCAATAAGACACTGTGTCCTGTACAAAAAAAAAAAAAAAAAAAAAAAAAAAAAAAAAAAAAAAAAAAAAAAGGATCAACTAAGAAATTATTGAAATGCAAAAACTACAACAAGAAAACCTTTAGTCAATCATTCCAGCACTGCTAGAATGGTTTTTTGGGTTCGGATTAGCAGAAGAGTCGGGGAAAGGATCCTTACAAGCAGGAGGAAACTAATACATCCCACAAGGAGAAAATGCAGAAGCACAGCAATTTCCTTCCAATTCCTCGGAGGAGCAAGGTTAGGACAGAGATTGAATAAACACACTATTGTGCTGCTCAGTGCCACACACACACACAGGATTTGCTTGTACAGGTAAAATGTGAGTGATGGGAAAGCTCAAAAGCTTGGAGGGGTTGATTCCTTTCAGTGTTCAGAAGCTGTGCTAATAATCTCAGAACATGTTCAAACTTATTTATACTGACAAGGGGCAAACAGATTAAGAAGAAAAGAAAGTCTCCTCCCTTCCCTAGATTTATCCAAAAAGCCAAAGTAAGCCCTAAGTCTTCCTGGTGTGCATTGGGACCAGCCTTACTCCAGGTTTTAGGATGCCAAGCTGTGTATGCTCACAAAGCACCAAGTCTTGTGCCTGCTCCCCTCCTCTAACCAGTAAGAAGAAATACAGGAAAACAGAGGCAGGTTTTGGCTCTCAGTTATCAGGCACAAGGAAGTATAAAAGCTATTTTTTAACATGATGGTCATGTCTGCAGGTCATCTCTGCAGCAAATATGAGCAGGAGCATTTGTGGCATTAATCCCACACTGGCAGACTGATGCGGCTTTCAAGCTGAGTAAGGGTTTAATGCTCTGAAGGGAAGGGGAAAAAAGATTTCTTTTAGATAAATTGCTTAATTGGAAAGTCAGGAACTCTCCTGCCTAAGCAATTGATTTTACAAAAGAAAAAAAAAGTTTATTTCAAAATGTAAGCCTGCTATTCATCTATGATACCCAGGGAAAAACTAAGCCAAGGGATAGACTCTTGCCTTTACACTGCTGAAACCACAATTTTAAAAATTAGTAAGGCTCATAAACAAATATTTCAATAAATATTCTTCATTCCTTGACTGTTGTAGTGAAGAGTAAACCCAGAGACAGAGACACCATTCCAGACCTCTGACAGATTGTTTACCCAGGTGGCAGGGGCTGAGGAAATGGGGTCCCCAGAGGGACACTCAGCCCTCATCACTGGCAGCAAGAGATCAGCTCCCCTTAAGCTTAAGGGACTTTGGTGCATTGACTTGCACAGTGCTGCAGATCTCAGGGAAAAGCTCCATCTCCAACCCCTGCCCTGGAGAAACTCCTCCACCTTCTGCAGGAGCATGAACAGAGCATTTACAGCCACCAGTGTGACCACCAGACACCGGCATCTGCCACAGCTTCCTCCCTCCCTCCCCCGTGAAAAACCTTCAGCAGGTCTCAGGTTTGTCAGCACAGAAAATGTTTGCATCTCACTTATCCACAGCTTGTGAAACTCTCTCCCTCTGCACCTACAGAAGTTCCTCTCTGAGGATCAGCTGCCAGGGTATTCCCCTTGGCAAAGCACCACTGGTGAAAAGGACATTTAGGATGGGATCAGGCACGGTGCTTGCCTGGCAGCAGGAGGAACACGACTGCCCACTTAAAGAACAGCCACCTTTGAAGACAGAGTTCATCTTTTTAATGATATAAACTTAAAAGCAGATTTGATATTAAGCACTAGCATGTTGCGACTTCCTCAAGCTGCAGGAAAATAAAACAACCTAAGTGGTACCCTTTAACATAATAGCATCAATTTTTCTGTGCTTAGTTACTTGCTAAGCACCCCTGATGTTTACTACTATAAATTACAGGAGCTTGCCCACTTTCGTTACACAAAAAGCTTTAATTTTGATTTCACCACCATTGTGCTAACATCACAATTCTTAGAAATCCTTGTGCAGAAATGTCACTGAATGACTATACCTGACATCTGTTATTTACAGAAGTAGCTCAGGTTGTGCAAGAAGTAGCAGGTTTATTATTACTACTCAGATATTCTTTTTTTATGAGCTATATCAATTAAAACATCACAGAAGAAGTTTAAAACAATTTACAATTTTTAAAAAGAATTTAACACATGTACTGTTATTGCTTCTCACAGTGATAAACTATTATTGCACAGGTAGCTAAATTTGGACAAAGATTACCAAAATACTATCCTTGTATGCTCCCAAAACCTTTTTTTAAAGGGGAAACACTTGCATAATTCTTATCATAACTTTTCCAACAAACTCATGGTTTTGGCTTTTTTTTGGTTACTTTTTCTATGTTACTACACAAAACAGTCGACTTAATTATAACTAACTCTGTCTATATATTTTTCTATTTTTCCCCATATTGTCTAACTCTTCCAAATATATACATATATATATATATGGGTTTTTTCCCCAGCATGAAGCCTGCAGACACTGTGCTCCCTTGCTTCTAGGGGTTCCACAGTGAGATAACGTTGCAAACCTCATCTCTGACACTTCTCCAATAAAGTACATTATCTCTGGCTCTTGGTTTCTCTTTAGGCTGTGACTTTCTGCAACAACTTCTGTGTGACAGGTCAGATCTGGCAATGCAATCTAATCCAACAGCCAATATCCCAAGTAATGTCTTCTTAGCTGAAGTTAAATACAATACCCCACTCTGATCTTCCTTGACTTGCCAGCTGCCATTTGCAGCCAGTCGCGCTCAGATTCCGTCTCCCTGAAACTCCCTTGTCTCTGCCTCCTCCTGCCAAGCTGCTGCCGCTGCCTCAAGGTGTCCTTCAGATATCATCTCTAGTTCCTTCTCAGCTTTCTGCAGAACTTCCCCAGGGCTCGCCCTCCACATCCTTTTCCCTTGGTAAGGTCACACACAAACCCAAACTGAACAGCCGTCTCCATCTCTCCAGTTCCATTCGCCTCCTTTTCAAACTCTAACTTTGGATTATTTCTCTGGTGTATCCTCAGGGAAGAGGTCAGCAGCTCAAGGCCAGGATAAGTATCACTAAGCTGTAAATATCTTTGGACATTATCCTGCTTCCCTGGAGGCCCCAGCATCCTCCCTCTCTCTGGCACTCCTGATGCAGGGATGAGACCCACAGCACACGCCCACCACTCAGCTTGGGCACTGGAGCTCCCTTTGCCATCAGCACTGAGAAATTAGCATTTTAAAGCATAATTCACTCTAACTATTTCCCTGGTTAAATTTAAAATGAAATAAATCACACTCTCATCTGCAGCAGTTGCATTAGCTTCACAGCTCAGGACTGTGGAGAGTCTTTAATTAAGCTGAGGACTCTGATTCTAGGTGTTCCTTGCCTCGGGTCCCTTGGGTTGGCGTATATTGCTGTGAATCACTCTAAGCTCCATTCACAGTGTAACGAACCTGCCTGTCTCATTCTCCCTCTCTGAAACAAAAAGCCCCCAAGGCATTGTGCCACATCAGGTGCCTCATTTTTAAGAATCATAGAAGTTAATTTTGCTTTGCTTCTGGCACATGCTGCCAGTAACATTGGGTGTTGTCAGCACGTGAGAAGTCAAAGTCACTGATCCAAAAACCTGTCAAATGATAAACGCAGCGCAGTCACAAACCTGGATGCTGCATAACTTAACATTTATAATTCAATTTGAGGACCTCAGATAAAAATCTTTAAACAAGAAAGGTCCTAAGCAAATTCCAAAACAATGCTCAGGTGTTAGACTGCATGCAGGTCTCACTATGCTAAGTTTAATAATGAAATACTGAAAAAATAAGCACAAAATTTTCTCAACGCATGGTTAGTAAAACAGTTTCGGATTAAAGAATGAGAAAGATTAAATTCCTCATGATGTGGTATCCGTTCAGGAAAGTGTTATGTAACACTCAAAGACCCAAAGTGGCTTCAAAGAGAATCAAATTTAATGCCCTATTTCTTAAAGTAATGATGGGCAGTAGGAAAATTTTTATATTATTACAATCCAGGAAAGTACTAACACATTATTAATTATAATTCATCACCACGTTCATGTGTCTTTGTGTTTATTAGTTTTAAAGGGACTGCCTTCTAAATTCCTATGACCAAGGTTACACTGAAAGCCATAAATTGTCTATATATTAGAATATGGGGGGGGGGCATGGCTATATATTATATATCTCAAATCTATACCACAGAATCAGTATATAGTCGTGCATATAGGAGTACCTGCACTTTTTTGCCAATTGCTTTTAAGTTTTGTGAAAAGAGCAGGGCATTAAGAGTGGAGAGTTTTGAAAGCACATTAACAATTTGTAGGCAAGGAAGTGCCAGCAAACACACTCTATCAGCAAGGTCACAGCAGGCAACAGGACTGAGTTCTCCTGCAAGGAGAGACCCCAACCACTTCCATCTTGGCTGCAGAATGCTGGGCAATTGCTGCTGGGACACACTGGGCCTGAGCACCAGATCTGTGGAGACACTGTGCTGCTCCTTATAGCAGCAGCTTGGGATTTGATAGCAGCTCTTTCCCCTTCTCTCTGTCTTTTAAACTAGTACTGGTTAACTAATCTTAATGTTACCTTTGACAGGGAGCAATTCTTTCTTCATAGACTGGAAGGGGAAAATATCAGCATTTCAAATGGGTTTTTTTCCTCTTTCCTGCCTCTTCTTCTTATGATGCAGGAAGGATTGTTTTTAAGAGGAAAAGGCCACAGTTATTCTCTGTTAATACAGGTGTTGGCAAGGAGACTGAAAAAATATGGAAAGGTAATACATGGAAATGGGAAGATTTATAAGCTGTGATTTGTTCTTCAGATTTCCACTTAGAGACCTCTAATTTGTCTTCCCCATACAGATGTATGTGTCATCATGCACATAGTTTTGGTCTATAAAATACAAGTAAATCCCACCAGCAACTCCACTCAACACTGATATGGTCAAAACCAGTTTGCCAGAATAAAAAAAAAAGCAAGTGCAGATGGTGAGGATGCAAAAGAGCCCAAAAATGCATTCAGGCAACAATACTTAAGGCAGACTGCTCCAAGCCAGTCTCTTTGATGAGTGCTATAATCTTTTTTGGACAATTTTTGGAGTCCCCTAACAGGTCACTATACACCTCCAGAGTCTCAAGAACAGAATAAACACAAGGGCGTTGTACATTTACCCAGTGTTTTTGAAAATATAAATATTTACTTTGTTCTGAGTGTGCATTTTGAGCTGGCCACATCCAGCAGTGTGACAGTGAGCTGTGTCCCCATGGCCAGGCTGCCTCCTGCCACCAGGGCCACCACCACACTGCGCTTCCTTGGAGCTGCAGCTCCTCACACTGAGACAAACACGTTGGCACATGGCACAGCACTGCTCAAATTCCATATTGCCTTAAACAAAATACCATGCAAACCTGCTCATTTTAAATGTACCAATTATTTGGGGTTTTTTGCATTATTATGCTGCCACATACTGTGTTCCTACCAATGACACAGCCCTGTAACACTTGTGCCCTTCGCTGTGTATTATCCTGGCTAGTTCATAATTGAACACTCACTGGAGATTATCTGTGAGTGACTTGCTTTTGATGTAATGGATTTCAGAAATGCTGCTCTCATTTTAAGGGATTTATTTCCCAAACAGCCGGTAGATTGCCGTGATTCTCCTGTCTGCACAAGGCCTGGTGTGTGCACATCCTGCAGGCATTCAAAGATCCAGCTACCTCAAGTTTCAACCCAAAAAGTGTGACCGAGCAGCCTTTATGACCAAGAACAGCCACATATGACTCCCCCTCTCTCTCTGTAGGAGGGGATGTGTTTGCAGTTTGCAGGAGTGGGCAGATGTTTCCTGCTAAGGCACAGGTTTGGTTTAAAAATCTTAGTTGCTATAAACACATTTAAGTCCAAAGGGAACACTACAAACCCCCTTAAAGTCTGTGCTCCTCAACCTAATTGTAAATAAGAAAACTATTAGTACACCACTAGTCATCAATTAGCAGGTGCTAAAACACTACTACAGTAAACCTGAAATGTAAAAATTGCTGATCCAGTCCCTGGACACTGATGAAACTTGCTGCAGAATTTTTGCTAAGGACATATCTGCACTTTCCTTTTATAGTTTACAATCTAAGAGCTAATGAATAAATAAAAGTGAAAGGAAGGCAGGAAAGAAAGAAGAGTAAAAGGTTATAACATACATATTATATTACACAGTAATTATGTATTTCTGAAATGCCAATTAGTAACTCCTTCCATGATCCAGCTCACAGTCAAATCAATATTAGATTGATAACAGCAGAGAGTCGTGATCTGGTAGAGAATATTTTATTATTAAAGAATGTAGAAAGCCACAGAAATATTAGCTTAACTCCACCTTTTTTTTTTTTATAAGAGCAAATTGTAGTCATGACTGTGTTAAGAGCAAGCCATAAACTTTTCTATTCCACAGTCCCTGTAAATTCAACACAAATATTTGGTTTGAAGACAAATGTTTGGTTTGTTTTCCTAGCCAGCCAAGATAATTATTATTTTCTATTTTCTGGGTTGTGGGGTTTTTTTCTTTCTTTCCTCTGAGCAAGGCAAACAATGTTTTAACAGAATTTTTCTCTGTCAGAGGAAAAAGAATGTTAAAAAAATTATTTGGCCATCAGCACAACACGGAAGTGCACAAAACTCAGTGATTCTCCTGGAAGAGCTAATTACTTGCTGTGTTGACAAGATGAGCCAAAAGTGTGACGAATAAAACCAATTTCATAACCATGGGGGGGATCCTGGAGTCAAGCATGTAACAATACAGAAATGAGGCAGATATTTGGCATTCCCAGCTAGACCCTAAAAGTTTTTGTTACACATCTCAGAGTGAAAGGTCATTGTTCATGGTAGTGTCAGCAAGGTGGTGAGGTTTGCAGTCATCTCAAAACAAGCTGTACAAAGTCTTAGAAGTAAAAGGCTTTTTACGGAGATTTTGCATTTCATCCAAGGGATGAAATCTTGGTGGTATCTTTAAGCTTTTTTTCTTGCTTGATATTCCTTTTCCTCTGTCAGTTTGTTTCTCTGTCACCAAACCTACTTTGGATGCAGTGCCCTCAGTTCATGGACACAAAAATTTGTACCCACCCCTCAACACAGAAGGGTGTGAGAGAGGGACCGGGGTGTCCCTCCACCCTGACACCAGCCCTCCTGCAGCCCCAGGGTGATTCAGAGAGGGAACTGACACGGACGAAGTTGGCAGGACTCAATTTAGTGGCCAGGTGGATCATTCTACTTCTTGTTCTGCGAATTCAGAAGTTTATGCTGCATTACAGAGCAGAGAGTGGCTGATCCAAAAACCACTGAGAAGTAACGTTACACTGATCGTAACAGACAGGAGCTGAGATGACACAGGTTCATGTGTTGGGGAGAAACACAAGAGGAATAAAAGAAGGGGTTTTAGAGATCTCGTTCCAGTAGGTGTGAAGCTTTCCTGTAACCTTTTCTCTTGAATCTTCGCAACTGCTAGAACTAACACTGTTTCTTGGGAAGTTATGCTTAAAATGCAATTTATATTTGTCTGGTCACTAATGATGTATTTTCGAAGTAATTTCCAATGCAAGGTCTTCATTACCATAGGGAAGTTACTGCTTCTCTACAGTCGTAAATACTTTCTCATGGAGTATCCACTGGCTCAGCATTGAAGCACTTAAAACTATTTATAAAGCACATTTTACACCTGACACGTAGAATTAAGAGCAGAAAAATGAGACAGTTTTCTAATGGCATCAGTATTACTGTGTTGGTTGTAAAATGGACTCATGTCTAGAAGGCTCTGATTCATGTTCTCTCTTTTTGAAGACTATTGACTCCTCTGGCTCTTTTCCTTTTTTTTTTTAATGGCATATTGATATTGGTGGTTGCTGTTGTTTTGGCTTAGAAGTCCAGTCAAATGAATTTAATAAATGTTTCTGTCAGTGAAAAATTAGCATTGGCTGTTCCAAACATTACAGGGAATACTTCCCAGAGAAAGTATCACACTGGTCTCTGTTCTCTAGTACTTTCAGAGATAGACCTAGAGAGGATGAAACGGTTTTAAGCAATTTAAGATTATATTTGCTGACTCTTTGAAGTAGGCCAGGGCAGTTGTAATTCATTATTTCCCATGACCTTGCCCATTTGAGCATAAACTAACGGGCTGTTCTGTGGTGTGATGGACACAGTTTTCCCTTACACAGCTGGCCATTAGAGCCACAGGTAACCCCCCGCCCCGTCCCCGAGCCTGCAGACATTCTGCATTACTGATCATACACTGCACAGCCTAATGCAGCCTATATAAAAATGACAGTGCTAATCGAAGATTTATACCTTTAATCCCCTCCTGCCTCAGCTCTAAGTCATGATTTTTATTCCCAGCACTAACAGGATAAAGCCCAACTGAGGATTTCCTAACATGATGCAAAGTTCAGCTGCTCCTTCTGAGAAGACAAACAAACCCCAGACCCCACAACTTTGTAGGACAAGGAGTGAAGCCCCAGCAGATTTCCTCACCCCACACAAACCTGAGCACAGCCTGGCACCCACTGCCCTGAAGCACCGACAGCAAGGCACTGAAGTGAACTTTTCAGGCTTTCACATCATTTTGTGAAACAAAATAGCTGGTGTAAAATTTCTCGATGTTGTTTTCTCAGGACTAAGAATCACTAATCAAATATTGTCACTGACTGAGTTTTTATTTTATTTCAGGAGGAAAAAAAAAACCAAAACACTTATTTCTGCAGAGATACTTCCTACTGAATACCAATCTGGTTAGGGATTTCACTTCATCACTCTAGAGTGCAGTAACTCGGCTAGAAAGTAGTTTTCAATCAATCCAAAGGCAGGATGGTGTCAGAGGTTGGGGAAGAAGGCAGTCAAGGAGAGCGCCCGCTGTTCCCTCGGTTCTTCCCCCAGCACCATCACCCTCACTGCCCAGCCACAGCACCCACACAACTCTCCCACGCGTGAGGACACCGCCACCAGCAGCAAACACACCGCCTCGTCCCGTCCCGCATCCTTCCGACCACACAATACCAAAATCACGTCTCACAAGTCGATTTCACACCGCATCCCTCAAGCAGAGCCTTTGCCGTGCCGGTACTGCGGAGCAGCGCTTCGGGAGGCACCGGCAGCTCCGTGCCGAGCCGCCGCCTCCTCGGGGCGAACTTTGGGCACGGACGGGCGCAGGGCTCGCTCGGAAGGTGCCGCTGCCCGGGACGGGACGCGCTGCCCCCTGCGGAACCCGCGGCCGGAGCTGTCCCTCGCCTCGCCCCGAGCTCCGCCGAACTTCCCCGCGCCCGCCCGGCC